>PISX010013208.1:0-57654 GCA_004024625.1 Mellivora capensis | reverse complement strand
ATGGTTCATCTCCCCCTCCAATTTCCCTCAACTCCCTTCTCCTCTTCATCTCCCCATGTCCTCCGTGTTATTTGTTATACTCCACAAATAAGTGAAGCCATATGATAATTAACTCTCTCTGCTTGACTTATTTCACTCAGCATAAACTCTTCCAGTCCCATCCATGTTGCTACAAAAGTTGGGTATTCATCCTTTCTGATGGAGGCATAATACTCCATAGTGTATATGGACCACATCTTCCTTATCCATTCGTCCATTGAAGGGTATTTTGGTTCTTTCCACAGTTTGGTGACCGTGGCCATTGCTGCTATAAACATTGGGATACAGATGGCCCTTCTTTTCACTACATCTGTATCTTTGGGTAAATACCCAGTAGTGCAATTGCAGGGTCATAGGGAAGCTCTATTTTTAATTTCTTGAGGAATCTCCACACTGTTCTCCAAAGCGGCTGCACCAACTTACATTCCCACCAACAGTGTAAGAGGGTTCCCCTTTCTCCACATCCTCTCCAACACACGTTATTTCGTCTTGTTAATTTTGGCCATTCTAACTGGTGTAAGGTGGTATCTCAATGTGGTTTTAATTTGAATCTCCCTGATGGCTAGTGATGATGAACATTTTTTCATGTGTCTGATAGCCATTTGTATGTCTTCGTTGGAGAAGTGTCTGTTCATATCTTCTGCCCGTTTTTTGATATGATTATCTGTTTTGTGTGTGTTGAGTTTGAGAAGTTCTTTATAGATCCTGAATATCAGCCTTTTGTCTGTACTGTCATTTGCAAATATCTTCTCCCATTCTGTGGGTTGCCTCTTTTTTTGTTGACTGTTTCCTTTGCTGTGCAGAAGCTTTTGATCTTGATGAAGTCCCAAAAGTTCATTTTCGCTTTTGTTTCCTTTGCCTTTGGAGACATATCTTGAAAGAAGTTGCTGTGGCTGATATCAAAGAGGTTACTGCCTATGTTCTCCTCTAGGATCCTGATTAAAATGCTTCAAAGTATAAGGATAGAGGGAACATTCCTGAACTTCATAAAATCTATCTATGAAAGACCCACAGCAAATATCATCCTCAATGGGAAGAAGCTCACAGCCTTCCCGTTGAGATCAGGAACATGAAAAGGATGCCCTCTCACCACTCTTGTTCAACATAGTATTAGAAATCCTTGGGATGCCTGGGTGGCTCAGTTGGTTAAGCGGCTGCCTTCAGCTTAGGTCGTGATCCTAGCGTCCTGGGATCGAGTCCCACATCGGGCTCCTTGCTCTGCGGGGAGCCTGCTTCTCCCTCTGCCTCTGCCTGCCGCTCTGTCTGCCTGTGCTCGCTCTCTTGCTCTTTCTCTCTGACAAATAAATAAATAAAATCTTTAAAAATAAAAAAAAAAGGAAGAAATCCTAGCAACAGCAATGAGACAACAAAGAGAAATAAAAGGTATCCAAATTGGGAATGAAGAAGTCAAACTCTCTCTCTTCGCAGATGACATGATTCTTTATATGGAAAACCCAAAAGACTCCACCCCCAAACTACTAGAACTCATACAGCAATTCAGTAATGTGGCAGGATCCAAAATAGTAACTGTTTATTTTAAACTGAGAGGAACTTATCTGAAAAAGTGCACATATGAAGACAATTTACCACTGGTAGCTCACAGTCAATACAAATGAATAATGCAATATGCTTCCAGTAAGTCTAATGCAAAAAAGACTTTATTAGTAGAAATATTGCATTTAAAAAAGAAATATGGAATTTTCCATTCTGCTCTGAATTTTGTCATAATATATCTGGGTGTTTAAAAAAAAGCTAAACAAAATGCAATATTCAAACTTTCAAAAATGCAAACTCAGAGATCGTACCTGTCTTTAGCAATTATTATGGCATTGTGTTATAAATAATTGATTAAACTTTGCCTAATAATGAGGACACATGGGTGGCTC
Source organism: Mellivora capensis (assembly GCA_004024625.1). Classification (NCBI taxonomy): domain Eukaryota; kingdom Metazoa; phylum Chordata; class Mammalia; order Carnivora; family Mustelidae; genus Mellivora; species Mellivora capensis. The sequence goes on along the minus strand of PISX010013208.1, from coordinate 55,729 downwards.
AGTCAGTTAAGCATCTGCCTTTGGCTCAGATCATGACCCCAGAGTCCCAGATGAAGTCCCATGTCATCAGGCTCCCTGCTCAGTGGGTAATTTGCTTCTCCCTCTCCCTCTGCTCCTCCCTCTCTCTCAGTCTCTCTCTCAAATAAATCAATAAATTATTTTAAAAAATAAATAAACTTTGCCTGATAATAATAATGATAACAATAACAATAAAGCTAGTAGTACAGGCTATCATTTTTGTTATACTAGAGAAGATGGAGAAGGAAGGCTCACAGAAACAACTTGCTGTTCTTCCTGAAACAGAAGTCTCAGAGACTTTCTTGTTAATCAAGAAGCAGCTACTGGGCAGTAAGGTGGACCTATTTTTATTCATGTCATCTCTGAACATGATCAGGGAGATATCCAAACAGTATTGTGCACAGTAATGGTTCCTATTGATTCCAGAGCAAGGAAGAAATTCAAATTGCTAATTTTAAGGCTATTGAAATATTATTTGTATTTTAAAGATTTATTAAGTCTAAAGCATCTCAAGAATCATTTTCTCTGTGAGATGTGCATGCATATATATATATATATATATATCTAAGAAATATATATATATTCCATAGAGATACATATCTATATAACTATATATATATGGATATATATATCCATATATATCTCTCAGAAATGAAATAACTATTGAAAAGAATGACAGTATGTGTTGGTAAAAATACCTCATGAGACACTTGACTGACAGACGATCTTGGGCTGTAGAGGTTTCGCTGGTTCCTTTCTCTACCACCATCATCTGCTGTTCTGAAGGATTTCTTAATCTGCTGTAATTACTCAGAACTTTGTATATGCTTGAGGGTAGGAAGTAAGATCTAGGCTTGAGAATTTTATGTAGAAATGGTAACTCCTTTTGTTTTCCTTTTAAATTGAAATACACTTGAGAGCACCTGGGTGGCTCAGTGGGTTAAACCTCTGCCTTTGACTCAGGTCATGGTCCCAAGGTCCTGGGGACCCACATTGGGCTCTCTGCTCAGCGGGGAGCCTGCTTCCACCTCTCTCTCTCTCTCTCTCTCTGCTTGCCTCTCTGCCTACTTGTAATCTCTGCCTGTCAAATAAATAAATAAAATCTTAAAAATAAATAAATAAATAAATAAATAGAAATATAGTTGATATACAATGTTATATTAGTTCCAATTGTACAACATAGTGATTCAACAATTCTATTCATTAAACAAAAAAAGAAAGAAATCTTTTATTTGTGACAACATGGATAGATGTAGAGGGTGTTACGCAAATTGAAATAGAAAAAGACAAATACTACATGATTTCACTTATATGTGGAATTTAGAAAGGTAATTCTTTTTTCTTTTTTCTTTTTTTCTCTTGGAGAGAGAGATGGAGTGTCAGGGAGGGTAAGACATAGAGGGAAGAGAGAATATTAAGCAGAATCTTCCCTCAGTGTGGAACCTGATCCAGGACTCAATCCAATGACCCTCAAATCACAACCTGAGCTGAAACCAAGAGTTGAATGCTTAACCAAATGCACCACCTGGGCACCCCAGGAATAATAATTCTTGATGAATAAGTGAAAGTTTATGCAAGGAAACAAAAGCTAAATTAGGCAATAAAAGTATTAATCTGGGGCACCTGGGTGGCTCAGTGGGTTGGGCCTCTGCCTTCGGCTCAGGTCATGATCTCAGGGTCCTAGGATTGAGCCCCGCATCGGACTCTCTGCTCAGCAGGGAGCCTGCTTCCCCTCCCCACTACCTGCCTCTCTGCCTACTTGTGATCTCTCTCTCTGTCAAATAAATAAATAAAATCTTTAAAAAAAAGTATTAATCTGAGGAAAAGAAAGACTTCCTTGATGTATATCCTGAATGTAAAAGACTTTTGAAAGAATAACTAAAAGATTTGACTTATAGGTTGGAATTAAGTTGGGAAGAATTGATATATTAACAATATTGACCTTTCTAATCCGTGAGGAAGGAATAGCTTTCCATTAATTCAGGTCTGTTTCGGTTTTTTTCATCAGTATTTTGTAGTTCTCTAGATAAAAACCCTGCAATATTTTGTTAGTTCTAATAGCTAAGTATTTAATTTTTCTGAGAGCAACTGTAAATAGTAATTGTTTAATTTCAAATTCTAATAGTTTGGTGCTACTGTATATGATATCAACAGACCTTTGTTTCTTGCCTTGCATTTTACAATGTTTGTGTAGTAACTTTTCAGTATGAGGAATATTTTTGTTGATTCTTGGGTTTTCTGCATGGAGAGTTTTATTTCTTCCTTCATAATCTGAACACCTTTTACATCCTTTTTTTCTTATTGCATTAGCCAGGGCTTCCAGTACAATATTGAGTAGGAATGAGGAGAGAGTAAATCCTAACTATTTTCCCCATCTTGGTCAAGTGTCCAATTTCTCACAATTAAATATGTTGGCTGTATATTTTATAATGTTTTGTTTGTTTTGTTTTGTTTTACCAAATGAGGATATTCCCCTCTATTTTTAGCTTGCTGGGACTTTTTATCTTGTGTTATTATTGAATATTATAAAATGCTTTTCTTTCATCCATTGATATTATCATATGACTTTTCTTTAGTCTGTTGACATGACAAATTACACTGCTTGAATCTCAAATATTGAACCATCCTTACATACATGAAATAAATCTGACTGGTTGTGGTGTATAATATTTATACATATTGGTGGATTTTATTTACTAATACCTTTTGAGGATTTTTATAACTTGTTCATGAAAGATATTGATCTGTCATTTTCATTTCTTGTATTGTGTTATCTGATTTTGGTATTAGGGTAATCCTGGCCTTTTTGAAAGACTTAGGAAGTTTCCCTCTATTTCTATTTTCTGGAAGTGATTGTTAGAATTAGTACCATTTCTTCCCTAAATACTAGGTAGAATTCAAGAGTAAAACCAGTTTGGGTGCTATAAGTTCTCTTTCAGGTGGTTATTAATTATTGATTCAATTTCTTTACTAGATATAGATACATTAATAGTATCTATTTCCTCTTCTGTGAGTTTTGTTAGTTTGTCTCTTCTAAAAATTGATCCATTTCATCTAAATTATCAAATTTGTGGACATAATATTGTTTGTAATACTCCTTTATTATTCTTTTAATGTCCTGTTACAACATTGATGAGACTCTATTTCTTTTATGATATTGGTAATTTGTTTCTTTTCTTTTTTTTTTTCATGGTTAGCCTGACCAGCGGCTTACAAAATTTATTGATCTTTTCAAAGAATCATGTGTTGACTTTGTTTCTTTTTTTCTGTTTTTTTCCCATTTTCAATATCATTAATTTTGCCTTTATTTTTATTAGTTCCTTCTACCAGCTTTAGGCTTCTGTTTCTTTTTCTTTTTTTTTTTTACTATAATCTCCTTAGGTAAAATATTTGGTTAGTAGAATATTAACTTTTCATATCAATTTTAACTCTCTAGAAAGTTAGTATTTCATTAGGAAATTCTTAATTTATCTGCAAAAATACTTATCATGTTTTTGGTGAAACCAAAGGAAAAAAGGTTGTGCCATCCTACTTTCCTTGCTAGTGCCTATAGGGGGTAATTACCTTGTTCTTATAAGGGAAATGGAAATGAAGTTGAGCTTGAGAATTACTTTAATAATAAGAAGAAATAAACCATAAATGCTATTCAGTAGATATGCAGAATTAAACTTTTGAAATTTTTATAATTCCTTTTTTTTAAATTATGTTATGTATAATTATACTTCAAAAATGAGAAAGTAATGGTAGCGGGTTTGTAAAGGCTTATAAAACTTTCTAAAACCACAGATTTAGTAAATTAGTATTAAATTCCAAGTATTTGTATAATAATGCATGTACTCTCAACCACTCTCATGATGGACATAATCTCCCAGCATACATGTGTTAGCTCATTACAAACTTATTGGTGGAATTATTCAAGCATAACATATGCAATCAGTTGGCAAATACATTAAAGTGGAGACCATACTGTCAAGTGTCCATTTAACCATACAATATATGGTCACTTCTATTCTTGAGTAATCCTATGATATGAATATATGTATGAATATCCTAACACAGAGTTATTTTTCTACTGTGTCTTTTATGTAACATTTAAGGACATAATTGGTAGTCTGAATAATGACCTCCTAAATAGTCATTCCCTAAGCCCCCGAAGCTGTGAATATGTTACCCTATATGATAATGATCCTGCAGATAGGATCAAGCCAAGGATCTTGAGATAGATATATTATTCTGGATTTTTCAGGCAAATGCAATGTAATTACAGGGTCCTTACAAAAGAGAAACAGGACTATCAGAGTCAGAAGTTTTGCAGAATATGAAAGAAGGGCCACAAGCCAATTCATTCTACACAAACTCTATGAAGGGTAGGAAACAAATTCTCCCCTGAAGCCTCCAGGAGGCAAGAAACTGGCTGTGTCCTTGATTTTAGACTTCTGACCTCCAGAACTACAAGACAAAGTGTTTGTGTTCTTTAAGCCACTAAATTCATGGTAAGTTTGTACATCAGCAGTCAGAATCTAATTCACAATTCCAGGTGGGAGACAACTTCCTTTGACAATGTCTTAGTTGATACATATGATTTACACTATTTATAGACCCAGAGTATACAGAATGAAATGTGAAATGTGTTCATGTGCATTATGAACTGAAGATAACTGAACTCTTCTTGATGCTAATTTTCTTACCACTGCCACTGTAGCCATCCACTATATCCAACAGGAGCTTAAAATCTACTTCTGGGGGGGAATGTAAAAGGCAGCCTAGAGTTGAGAGGAGAGAGAGAGAGAGAGAGAGAGAGAGATGAGAGGGAAAGAGACACACAGAAAAAGAGCCAGAAGGGTCAGTGTTCTTTATTCTCAATTAGTTAGCTGTTTCTATGAATAATTGCAAGACTTGACTCTTCCTCCTCCATCTTCAGCATTTTTATACAACCTTCCCACTCTATTAGAAACAGAAGACCAAGACCCAATGGAGGTCTAAGAGTAAATGATGCATTCTCAATTCTCACTTAATTCAAGTAATTGGTTATCATTGCTTAATTTGTAGATCTTTGATTGAATTCTGACACTTTGCAATGTTAAATGAGCTTGAACGGCAGATGGCTAACTCTTTTTTTTTTAATATCAAGTAGTTTGAACTAAAGAAATTGGTAGAAGGTAAATATAAAATCCAAATACAATGAAAACTAAAGTATGTTTACCAGCAGAGTATTTTCAGATCAAGAGCACTCATGAAATAAGGTGTTTCAAGTGTCCTAAAATATTAACTAAATGATTAGAAAATCATCAGTTTATTTTTATATTTGATTTAATAGAAAACCTTCCTAAATAATTCCATTGTTTCACAAATTATCTACTTAGTAAACACATTAATAAAATTATGTACCATTCAAAATTGCATGATTGTTCTAGTTACTAAAGATATAAAGATATAAAAGGACATAACCCTCATGCAAGAATCTTACATCCAAGTGGGGAAGACAGACAAAGTAAAACAGGAATGGTGTAATTACAGAAGTGAACACAACTTACTCTTATACTTAATAGATGGGAGAAGGAAGAAAGTGGATCTCAGGTAGAGATAATTGAATTTACAGTAAAGTTTTATAACTTTAAAATATCAATATTACCCTTACATCATAAATAACAGTAGTGATACTAAAACATTACAAGATGTGAAAACAAAAAAACATATTTTATCTATATACTAAATATCTAGTTTTGATGCAATATGCACAAAGCTTAATCAGTATAATATTTGCAATTAAAAAGCCTTTAAACTCATGTAATATTCCAAGCAGATCATTTGTACCTATTGAACAAATTCCACAATTTCAATTATCTAGATGCAGGTTACTAATTGTAACATCCAATTGTAAAAATACTCCTAAGATTTCCTCATCCATCTGATTCTCCAAACTTCACAAATTCTCATGAAGCTTTATTTTCTTATTTTGTTGAGGGTTCTGGAACAACAGCTGCAGAAAACAGAGGAGAAAACAAAAAGCTTCATCTGCTGGTGGGAGGTTAAGTCTGAGAGACCACCCTCTCTTTTTTGGTAATAGGTTTGTATGAAATAGGCATTCAATTTGGTCATGAGGAAGATGGTGGTAAGAAACAGGAATGTAGGGTGGGCTCAGGGCCAGTCCTGAGATCAGTTCATAGTTCCCAGTTCACAGAAGCAGATGGTCCAAAAAACAATCTGGCCTGGGAAAGTACCTTCTGTACCTTTGAACTTATCAAGGGAAATTGACAGTTTGTATAAATTGAGAAGAGTACAGTTTAACAAGGTAAGTATTATGGACTCAAAGGCTACAATTTTTGTTATGTAAAGTTGCTTAAGATCTTAACTCTTCACACTTTCTCAACCCAAAATTATTTATGAAATAATTTCAAATTGATACTTTTGAACATAGGAATAGTGACAACTACTTGAAATCAAACAAGATCTCTGTTCATTTTTGTTTTGAGGTTGTGAGCTGGATAGCTAGAGAAAGCTGTTCCTAGTTAACCAAAATCATAAAAAAATTAATATTATATTACTCATAACACTAGCTAGTTAAAAAACATTGAAAACCCATTTTTGAAAGCACATCTATGTAAGATAAATGCCCAGTATTCTAAGAAACTACGTTACATTTGTTAAAAGTAAACATCTAAGTGAACATCAATGAAGACGGCAATTGCACTGATAACACTTCATTGTTTTAAACATCCGTTTCTGATATCCTGATTCCAGAAGCATACCACATTATAGACAGAAACTAGAGGGATGTCTGTGCTAATGGAATGTTTTCCCTGGCCCTTGCACTCTCCACAACCTGCTACCAGGATCAGGAAGCGACCGTCTCTCTGAAACACATGTTAGAGCTAGTTTTGAGTCCTTCCGACAGGAAGGCATGCATACCTTTGGAATCTTGAGCCTCCAATTTTGAAGAGTGTGTGACAATTAGTTATCAGTTATCAGATAACAATTAGTTAGCAGGACTTAAGAAGCTGGCTTTAAAATTAACTCGGGAAGTCATTTGACCCTTGTGAGAAAAGCACCCCCTTAAAGGGATCACAGATTTAAAAATACAGAACCGGCCAATTTTCTTTTGGCAGTAGCTTTGATATTAGAGACATCAAGCAAATACATCTGGAGCTGACTTTGACATATGCTGAGTATTCCTTGTAGGTCAACCAAAACAAACAAATAAGCAAACAAACAACAAACACCAAAACTCAAAGGATTATTTGATATCACAGCAGATTTCATTAGTTTCCACTTAAAAATTATGTTTGGACATGAATATTACCTGCAAAAATTCATTTTAATCTCCTTTATCCTTTCTTCTTCCTCCTTGACTAAATGGGCCAACATTCTCATTGCACTGGCCCCAAGGAGTTGTATTTACAAGGAAAGCAATGTGAATCATGCTACCACAGAGCTATGGAGCTCTATAGGTTCTGCTTCCTACTGAACCCTTGTTCTTGGGAAGGTGGAAAATTAAGTACAGTGGACAAATGGGAGAAAGGAAGGAATTGGATAACATTTTTTACTATCCACTATATGAAGGACACCAGACTTGGAAATTTTCACTACTGATTGTATGAAACAGTTTAATCTTTTCAATAGCTTTAAGAGACAAATATTGTTACAATTTACAAAGAGAAAGAGACACTGAATTGCAGGCTAAGTATTGCCCAAGGTTACACAGCTAGTAAAAGAAACAAAATCTATATAGGATTAATCCCAAACACCCTGTGGTTCCTACCACAAGAAGCTGACCTATTCATTTCTGTCAAATTTAATTGACTATAGATCTATTATACCATATCTTCTCAAAAAAATTCATTTTCTTCTGACATATGCTTTGGGATTTTGCACAAACTATATGTATTTTCTCCATTTCCATGTTTAGTCCTCTAGAGAATAAAACCAAACATTTCTATTCAGTTATTTTATTCGATTATTTACCATGTATATGGTTGCCATTTTATTAAACTAGAATATAGATGAAGATTAATGATTTGGTTTCTTTTTATTTTAGCAAATAGAGGCATTGTTGCTGATATTCTTTAATCATTACTAAACTTGATTTTCGGCCCATTACCACAAAGACTATTTTATTCTCCTAATTGAACTGGCATTATTCCTGATTAAAAACATTTTAATAAGTTATACTAAGTACTTGAAATATTGTCTCAAGTGTAAATTATTGTTTCTATGTAAGGCAATTAATTATCTGAGGTTCTTTAGTATGTTATTAAGTAAAAGCACTATTTTCAATAAACATTAACTTAACCCTCTTAATTTTTTTTAAAAAAAATGGTTATTTTAAATAGAATACTGCTACCAAGCAGATTAGTTTCCTGAAATATTGCCAATATCTTAGTACTACTGAACCATTGCTCTCTTGTGGTGCTTTTAACATGCCCACTTGCTTTTGGGCCCTACTTGGCTCCTCCTTCACAAGGACCATATGAGTAACACCAGTAATTTTCTCCTTGTGCTATCGACTTTTGTATTTTATCCATGCCAATTAAAAATCTGTATCACTTCAATGGGTGCCTGGGTGGCTCAGTCAGTTAAGCATCTGCCTTCACTCAGGTCATGATCCCAGGGTCCTGGGATTAAGTCCCACGTCAGGCTCCGAGACAAGTCTGCTTCTCCCTCTGCCCCGCCCCCCAGTCACCCCATCTCTTGCTCTCTTTCTCTCTCAAATGAATAAAATGTTTTTTTAAAAAACCTATATCACTTCAAAATTCACCTTGTCAGCTTCTGCACATTGAAACTTTGAGAAAAACACTATTCAGACTGGATAGCCTTAGAAATTGGTATTATTTTGGTGTTAATACTCCACCACATTTTCAGTGTTCCCATGATTTTATTCCCTAAGTCTCAAACATCTCAACACTTCTAGATCCTTTACTGTCAACAGAAGTTCCTCATCTAATGCGATTCTGGGGACACTTTAGCAGAAGCTAAGCAGCAACGAAGGATTCTACTTAGAGGCTCAGAAGTTAATAGCCTTGTTGACACCTTGATTTCCAACTTCTAGCCTCCAGAACTGTGAAAACATGCATTTGTGTTGTTTTGAACCTCCCAGTTTGTCAAATTTTGTTACAGCAGCCCTAAGAAATACAAATACAAATCCTAGAACTACCCTGGCTCCTGACAACACTGAATCCATACTTAAACACTCTGGCTAAAATCACATTACAGAAGACCAAATCCTACAGTCTTTCCTAATATTCTCTTATTGTAATGCTGCATAATTCCTCACTACAGTGTGGAATTCCTCCTATTGCAAAAAGTAAATACATGCAACTTGTTCAGGAATTCCTCCTGTTGCAAAAAGTCAATACACCCAACTTTGTTCAACCACCTGATGATGGCCTCTTAACTGAAGGGCAGTGAAATCTCCCTCTTCATTCTTGATACTTTTTAACCTCACAATTAAAAAGCTGTAACAGGTTCCTAACTATCATTATGCCTTAAGTTTTGACTATATTAATTTCTGATCTACTACTTAATATACTAGTTAATCTTTCTAAGTATGTTCTGAGAGGTTTTCATGATGTCCAATAAACCATGACTCATGGATTAGTGTAATCCCTTCTAATCAAAGCTGGCCTGTGACCTGCTTGAATCAATAGGAGATGACAGAAGTTATGCTGCGTCAGTTTCCAGACTAAGCCTTATGAAGGTTTGACAACTTCCAATTTTGCACTGTGAGGGAAATCAGCCCCCAAGTATGAAGTCTGAATACTCTGAGGTCATTTTTATGGGCAAGAAGTACAACTGAGAATAAATGAAGGCTCACACTCTATATTTCTAAACATTTAAAATTATTAATCAAGCTAAAGAAACTTTTAAAATATCTGTCCTCCCTAATGTAAAAATACAGCTTAATCATGACCTGGTGGGTTAATTCTGAACATTCAAATTCTCAGAATCCTTGGAATTCTGTGCTGGGCTTGAATGATGTGGGGACAGTAGGCCTAGGCTCCTGGTCCCCATTTCCCTGGCTCTATGTGCTTTGTCAACCCTCTTCTCTACTCTTTTCCAGTCTGTTTTGCATTACAAAGGGCTTCACATACATATCCAAGATCCATCCCTAACCCTACAAGAGTTGCCTTTGAGCTAATGACTCTCAACCTACTGGTCTTCAAGAGGACAGAAGCAAGAGTCAGGCCTGTGCAGGCTTTGAATTAGGCTCAGGATTATTTGGTTGAAAAATTTAATGTTCGAGTTAGCACTACTTGCTTGGGGCTTCAAACAGGAACAAGATCTGAATTGTGGTTTACCTTGGCCTATTAGTGCCTCATCATCTGGGGTAGCATGAGACTGGAAGAAGACAAGAGCGACTTCATAAGCTGTAGGCTCCAGGGCAAGACACTCATAATGGGTCTACGCTTAGTACTAAGTACTGTGCTCACATCTTATAAACTGTGCCTCATATCACACCATGATAGAAGCCATTATTTTAGTGATTATGAGTGACATTTCTTCTGTATAATAGAATATTAAGGCTAATTCTAGATCCAAATGTGGTAAATGAAATTTATCCCATTTTTTATAGTCCCTACTTATAGTTCCTATTCCAGCATGTGGACTTACCTTTGCAGCCATATTTCTACAAGATAACGGGATGCTTGCTTTAAAGCTAAATCAGTCTCTTAAATATATATATATATATATATATATATATATATATATATATATATATAATTTAATTTGGGGCGCCTGGTTGGCTCAGTGGGTTAAAGCCTCTGCCTTCAGCTCAGGTCATGATCTTAGCGTCCTGGGATCGAGCCCCGCATCGGGCCCTCTGCTCAGTGGGGAGCCTGCTTCCTCCTCTCTCTCTGCCTGCCTCTCTGCCTACTTGTGATCTCTCTCTGTCAAATAAATAAATAAAAATCTTTTTTAAAAAAAGTAATTTAATTTATCATAAAGCATCTTTATTCCTCAGTAAGTTGCTAAAATACCCCACCATATTTCTATTTCAAATTATTTTCTTGAGTAGCCTCCATTGTTCCTTACACTTTTAACATTTCAATAACAGTCAAAAGTGAGTGTACATTCAGATAATCAATTTTAGGTATTTTTAAGTGGTTTGCAATATTAAGAGTAAATATAAAAGAATACATATTAAAATTATTCAAATTCCCTTTGAATGTGCAAAAAATGATATTGTGTCAGATATTCTCCAAGATATGTATACTCAGTAAGAGACTGTTTAAAGCATAGGACCTATAATCACAACTTTATTCATATGGTACCATGTTAGAAACCTTACCTCAAAATTATATGTTGTCAAAAATGGTAAGTGGCACGTCATTTGTAATTCTGCTAGACCTCCTAATTTTGGGGGGTCAATTTGTATCCAGGAGTCATGGGAAAAATTCTCACTAAAGACTACTTTCAGCTCTAATTGCAGATACTAATTTAAAAAGCATGTCATTAGCTATATGGAGACTTTGGAGATACTGGAAAATTGATTTAAAGGGTATATTTTCATTAGCTGCATACTTTGAAAGTTCTTCCTTTTTTTTTTTTATTCCATGCTTGGATGTACACTTTCAATATAATCCCATTGTCATTTCCTTCACAGATATGTGAAGGAAATCATCAGCTGATGGTGAGAAGTTCAGTTCAGAAACTGACACATTGGCCTTTCAGTCATATTAAAAAATCCTAAGGTCTTAAAGGTCTTATTTTATATTAAAAGTCATTACATTTTGACTGTGATTCTTAGTCAGCTCAAGCCACAGAACATGTGGTGGTAAACACTGGCTGTAGGAAGCCCACTAAAGTGTTAGTTTTCTTTACCGTGTTATTAATATCATGAGAAAATATTTGTAGTTTTATCCCCTGATTCAGACATTCTTGAGAACACATGTCCCATTAACCATGAGAGCATTCCACAATTGAAAAAAAAATGTTTTCTGATGCATCCATTTAAAGATTTATATCTTTATATCAAAGAACATATAAGTGGCCATGATATTTTAACTAGTGATTTTCACTATTCACTTTAACACTGACTGACTCCAAATCCAAGGAATATTTTTGACTGACAATTATTTTTTGAATAGTGCAGTTTTGGGATTGATATTCAGATGTAAAGTCTGGATTTCTGGAGTGCCTGGGTGGCTCAGTCAGTTAAGTGTCTGCCTTCTGCTCAGGTCATGATTGCAGGGTTTTGGGATCAAGCCCTACACTGGGCTCCTTGCTCAGCAGAGAGTCGGCTACTCCCTCTCCCTCTACTCCTCTCCCCCAGCTCGGTGCTCTCTCTCTCTATCTTGCTCTCTCTCTCTTCAAATAAATAAATAAATCTTTAAAAAAAAAAGTTCTGTTGCACACATAGTGGTTCTTTGAACACTGACCGAGAAGTATTAGGAATTAAGGAAAATACTTCTGTCCCTATAGCATACATTCACAATGGTGAATGAAACAAAAGTCATTAAGCACTTTTCCCTCCTGTGTCAAAACACATTTGCAAAAGATGGCACATTCTCCCCATACTAGTGTTTCTGTCCTACTGTGAGCTAAAATATCAGACAGCCCAACTCCTGATAATAATCGCTCTTGCACATTGTATGTCACTGGTTTGAACAGTCCAGCATGTAATTTGGCAAGGTATTTTCCAGAACCTCATTTTTTCCCCAGGATGTAGTATGTGTTATTAACTTCACAGGTGGCTTAGAAGCTTCTTAGCAATTACCTTAATCTTACATTTCAAATTTGTGAAATGCATATGAGAATAATTGTTTCATCCCTTTTTTCCCTGGGACCAACAAATGACCTGTAGACTAACTGATGGTGTGTCCAGGATCCCAGTTTTCAAAACACTGCCTTGACTTCAAGATGCAAATACAAAGTAATAATATCTGTAGTACAATGGGGTGTCGGTGTGCTACATATTTTAGACAATTTTCTGGAGGAATTAAAATCTAAAATATCTGAGTAAAACTACACTTTTAAACTTAAAAATAATAACTTTTGCTGAAATAATGAAATATAGACCCTTCAAACATATACAACTTAGTCTCACTTATTTTCAAAGTGGTGCTATAGTATAAATTCAAATCCACAATATGGAGCAAGCTTGCTAGTTTGCTATATGTGGATCAGTAGCATTAATAGAAAAAAATTTAAAATCTGCCTCATACAATATGGAAAAAGGCATTATACTTTACTTATACTAAAGAGTTATTCTAAGTCAGTATTTAAGATTCTGAGATAATAAAAACTGTTACATATGCATAATCTGTCTTAGTGTTGGATTGGTGTCAGGGGTTGGATTTATAACTCTTGCCCCACTTGATTTCTGATAGGCAGGATAGTGTCAAGATAAAGAGCACAGATTCAATATAGTGCTTTGATAATTATTTACTTCTTCAAACCTAAGTACAATAATTTACCTTCCTATACCTGATTCTCCTCACTTAAAAAATATGGATATTAATAGTGTGGATACTAAGTATATATTTAGTACATAAACTAATATATATTTATACTAATATACTAACTCATATACGAAAGTATTTAAAATGCCTGGCTCATGATAATTGCTCTAACATCAACAGGTTTTACTACAACTACTATCACTGTAAATTAATTATTTAAAAAACAAACATAAATGATGTGTTTTATGATGACCTGAGAAAGTATAAAAAGAAATTTTCTCATCCCTTTTTCCTAAACTCCTCTGGTCAGAATACACAGAGCTTTTCTCGTGACAAATATATGCATCTGTCCACCTCCTCATTCATTGTGAGAATCCTGAGAAAATAATATTGATCAGATAAACATATTCCAGGCTCTCACAGAGTTTACACTTGAGTGTATCTATACTGTGAATCAGTAAAAGTTTTTATTTCTTACATTGTTGCTTATTATAAAAATAGTTTTTCCCCTATAAAGCAGAGATGTATTTAAATATTTATGAAAGATCTGGATGACTATACAAAATAGTTAAGAAAAAAATATTTCTTCAGAGGTTAAAAGTAACTTTTGCAATCATACTGACATTGCAAAGACATTAGGAAAAGATTTTTTTTTAATTTTTATTAACATATAATGTATTATTAGCCCCAGGGGTACAGGTCTGTGAATCGCCAGGTTTACACACTTCACAGCACTCACCATAGCACATACCCTCCCCAATGTCCATAACCCAACCACTCTCTCCCTCCCCTCCTCCCCCCAGCAACACTCAGTTTGTTTAGTGAGATTAAGAGTCTCTTATTGTTTGTCTCCCTCCCGATCCCATCTTGTTTCATTTTTTCCTTCCCTAACCCCTAAACCACCCACTTTGCCTCTCCATTTCCTCATATCAGGGAGATCATATGATAATTGTCTTTCTCTGATTGGCTTATTTCACTCAGCATAATATCCTCTGGTTCCATCCATGTCATTGCAAATGGCAAGGTACCATTTCTTTTAATGGCTATATAGTATTCCATTGTATATATATACCACTTCTTCTTTATCCATTCATCTGTTGATGGACATCTAGGTTCTTTCCATAGTTTGGCTACTGTGGACATTGCTGCTATAAACATTTGGGTGCATGTGCCCCTTCGGATCACTACATTTGTGTCTTTAGGGTAAATACCCAGTAGTGTGATTGCTGGGTCGTAGGGTAGCTCTATTTTAAACTTTTTTGAGGAAACTCCATGCTGTTTTAGGAAAAGATATTTTTAAAAAATTTACTGGGTCAGGGACCAACGACATGACTCTAATAATTTAGACCAGATGATATATCTGGATTTTTCAACAGATGATAGCAGAAACAGAAGTGAGTTCAACCCAGAAACATGGAATGTTTGATAACTGTAAATTGGCTTCAGAAATAAAATAGTATCAATGTAGTATCAGATGCCACACCCAGTGACATTTAATATTTTAACCATAAATATGTAAGTGGAGGTAAGTATAGCGTGCCTTACACAGTGGTTATAATATATTGACAGACCTTCTGAATTATACTTCTTTTTTTTTAAGATTTTATTTATTTATTTGACAGACAGAGATCACAAGTAGGCAAGAGAGGCAGGCAGAGAGAGAGGAAGGAAGCAGGCTCCCCGCTGAGCAGAGAGCCCGATGTGGGGCTCGATCCCAGGACCCTGAGACTATGACCTGAGCTGAAAGCAGAGGTTTAACACACTGAGGCACCCAGGCGCCCCCTGAATTCTACTTCTAAGGTGTATCTTTCCACATACTGATGAGGCGTGCTTTACTACATTCCCAGTAAATGGGTAAGTCGTCTTAGATGAAGATGATTATGTCAGTTCCCTGAATCAGAGGTTAGAAGCTATAATTATGAGAATAGCATTCTTCTTGATTATGTGCATCCTAAATATCAAACCTAAAGTGGTGAAAATATACATGACTTATCAAGACTAACATGACAGAGGAACTTAGGTTTCTAAGAATAGAGACTCTCATCAAAGCCTTGGAAAGAACGGAGTAATATTTAAGGAAGGCAGGTATTATTGTAAGGGCATAGCATGAAAACTAGACAAAAGGAGGCAAAAAATCTAAAATTGTTCCCAAACTTATAGGCAAGGTTATTGTAACTAGATCCTTACTGATGGTCCCATAGAAAATGGCCTAATTTTGACCAAATTGATTCTGAGCTGACTTTTTAAAGTTGGCTTTGTTATATGCTGACATACAATATAACATATAGTACTATTAGAAAATATTTACAATATCATTTTAAACACTCCATCACATTGTAATAGATGAGACAATCTGATAAAGTCGGTTCAGAAATTTCCCCACTGGTAGGTATGTGCTATGGTGAGTGCTGTGAAGTGTGTAAACCTGGCAATTCACAGACCTGTACCCCTGGGGCTAATAATACATTATATGCTAATTTAAAAATTTAAAAATTAAAAACAAAAAGAAATCCCCCACTGTTTTGTTTATTGTTGGTTGTTATAGAAAAGTAAAGTGGATGGAAGGAAAACACTATATACTCATATAAGGAAAAAGCTAAGATCTGTGAAACATTTTACAATATATAGCAATCACACCGGTTTTCTCTTCACAAGACTGAACAGTGTGACGATAATTTCTTTGACACTTATTAGGAAATCAGAAGCTGAGCACCTTATCTATGATCTCTCAGGTACTGAGTGCTGGAAGAAGTTGGGAGACCATTTGCAGGTGTCTTTCATAGGCCAGTTTCTGTATCAGGTTCTTTTATAAGCATTACCTCTTTTAACCTTTCCTATCCTGTGAGAAAGATGCAAAATGTAGAATCAAAAAGTCAGATCAGAAAAAAATACATTCCTATCTTGGTGCCAGAGTTCACTGCATTTAATCAGGCTGACTCACACTAACGAAACTCACAAAAAATTAAGATATATACTCGCAGATAAATTAATATACTAATTCACAGTGAGCAATATACCTGTCACACAAACCGTATTTGCTCATGTGGCCAAAAAATCAATTTGGCAAACCAAATCACAGTCAGAAGTTTTCCTGCAAGCATGCAAATCACAATAAGGAAGGTGATTGTGCATGCTTCAAATATTAGACGGCATCAGGCTCTTACTGCTTCATTTGTAGATTACCATCGTTGAAAGATGTCTGTCATAAGCATCATGAGAGTTGAATTTTATGTCAGAACTCTATTTTCCCTGCACAGTGTGGAGGACAAACTGCCAACCTTGCTTCCCTGTTACGCAATTTTCTTATTCCATTTCTAACTCTTTCTCCTCTTTGCCCTTCTCCTCCTTCTATTTGATCTATTCTCTTATTTCTTAAGGTCTGTTAAAGCTATCTAATTAATGTGAAGTCTCACATTTTCCCGGGGACCAATCTATTTCTGTTATTCATAGAAAAAATATTATTTATGACCTTATTTTTCATCATTTATTATCTCTTATTTATTATTTATGTTCATTACTATCCATTGCAGCTTAACTTTTACAGGGTGTATAAAGTCGGACTAATTTCAGTTTTCTATATAATCTAAGATGAAAATTCAAAATAATGGCGATATTACCACCATATAATTTTCTGGAGATAAGCAGTCCAAGGTAGGCATGGTGGCTCTTTGGGGACATGAGAAAACAATCTATTTCTGTCTTATTCTCTTCCATAATGTTTTCCATCATCAGCATTACCTCATGGTATAAGATGACTATAAGAGCTAACCACCCAGAACAGTACTTTCAAAACTACATCATGTACATCATTAATGTGATCTTTGCATAGAAAATATGGTTTGCTTTTACTCACCTCAATTTGTACTAACTAGTAAGGACATGGAGTGCTAGCATATGCTTGGCAGAATCCAGAGCATTTATCAGGAAACCTGAAACTGACTTCCCTCTCTTCCACTTACTGGCTATATTATACCACTTCCATATCCTTAAAAGTTTCAGTTTCCTCTTATTTACTATGGATATAATCTACCTGTTTAATGAGGAACATTGACACAGAAAATGAAACTATTTTGAAGAGTATAAAGTGCGTTACTATCTAAATGATTCTTTATTTTGTTCATTAATCGGCTGCTCCCATGTTGGGGGCATAGCATTGCAGAAGGGAAGAGGTGCCGGGATGGGGTGACCAGCTTATGAGTATTAAGGAGGGCACGTGTTGGGATGAGCACTGGGTGTTATATGCAACTAATGAATCATTGAACACTACAACAAAATCTTATGATGTACTATAAGTTGCTAACAGAACATAATGAAAAATAAAAATAAAATAAAATAAAATAAAATAAGTATATTTTGTAGTTTAAAAAAAGTATATAGGGCAAAACAAGTCAACTGAATATATTTTTAAGCCATGCATTATGTGTTTAAAAATGTAATTTTATTTTTCCATATCTAAGTTACTCTTTATTCAGAACCCATTTCATCTAAGGATGAAAGACACACTCTTTGTAAACTGATATACTTGGTCAATTTCACTACTGCAACAAGTCACTTCAGAACCTTCCCATTTTTTGTTTCGTCCTTCAGTGAGGAATAAGCTGAGGCCTTCCAGCATCATAGATTTGCTTATGTTGATCAGCATTTGTTCTTTCTGCCTTTTCAGGCCTCTAAGCTTTGTGGGATGTTCTATTGCTTTTCAACTTTGGAACTACCATTGCTGAAGACTCACCTCCAGAATTATTCCCACATACAATCCCTTGCCCCTTCATCCATTTCTTCTTTCTCAAAACTTATTATTGGCTGCGTGATCTTTATGTAGGCTGGGCAAATTGGAATACTTATTCCAACTGATCACAAATATTTATGTTACTTGGATCAGGATGTTGGATTGCATTTGTAGCTCATGAAGATGTTATCTTTCAAAGCTATTGTCTACCATTACCTTCTGAAGTCTTTTTTAAAATATTTTATTTATTTATTTACTTATCTATTTATTTGAGAAAAAGTGAAGAGAGAGCACAAAGGGGTTAGGGGACAGGTAGACAGAAGCAGACTCCCCACTGAGCAGGGAGCCAGATGCAGGACTGGATCCCAGACCCCAGGATCATGACCCGAGCCTAAGGTAGATGCTTAACCAACTGAGCCACCCAGGCACCCCCAAAATATTTTTTTAAATAAGGAACTGCACTCTCTATTTCTATTTGATTTCTTAACACACATACACACAAAAATGTGTTCTAGAATTAAAAGGAGATAAAATTTTCTGAGAAGCAATAAATTGGGGGGAAGAGCAGAATTTCTACCTAGTTACATCTCTATGGCAACCCATTATGTCCATTAAGGTCTGAATTTTCCATAACTCACCAAAAATAGTGCCACTGAGCAGGGAGATGGAGAAGCAGAAACTCTGTGCATACTAACAACGTACATATTATGTATTATGGAGTTAATATAAAAATCTTGTTGTCAATTAAGAAAATGGAGAATTTTCATGAAATTGGCATAAATACAAGTAGAAATTATGGGTTAACTATAAATTTTGGTGAAAACTGATATTTTAAAAGCCTTTAAGTTTAACTTACATTTTTCATCCTGTAATTCAAGTGTGAATGATCCAAAAACACCTTAGTTCTATAACAGCCCTGTTATTTATCACCACAAAAATAGCTGACATTGTCCAGTTAGTCCAAATGTTAGGACAGAAAAAGAGTAATGGATAAAATTAATGGAATTGTTTTCATCCTTAATACTTATACCCAGTAGAATCAATTTTCTCATGCCATGTTATGGTCTGTGATATATGGGCAACTCAGAGAAAGAAAGTAAGAGTAAAGATATATTTTCTCTGTTCTCCATTCAACTCAAAAATATGAAAAGTTTTTTTCTATAAAGGCAACATTCCCAATTTCCAAAATCTATCAGACTTTTTAGAACTAATCAATCTATCTTTTCCCACTATCTATCCTATTTTGAAAAATAAAGACACAAAATTATAAATACGTATTTCCCATATCTATGAATTAATACTATCATTGTAATGAGTTATTATTAAAGTCATACAAGGCTGGCCAGCCAGCAATGCTTTCCTTTTCTCTCAAACTTTCTTCTACCCACTAATAAAAACATTAATATATACATCAATGACTGCAGATACCTTCTCACTAATTGTATTAATAGCAAGCAAACAAAACATTTCTTATCCAAGATGTGCAAGTTATTTCCTAAAATAACTTGTTTTTATTATATTAGGTCTACATTATAGGGTTTTGCAACCCACATGGGATTGTGTGTAACATGGTATGTATATTATGCACTTATATTTTTAAGAGTGTTTTGGGTGGGGGTGGGGGATGCCTGGGTGACTTATTCGTTAAGCATCTGCCTTTGGCTCAGGTCATGATACCAGGGTCCCGGGATCAAGCCCTGCACTGGGCTCCCAGCTCTGCAGGAAGCCTGCTTTTCCCTCTCCCACTCCCCCTGCTTGTGTTACCTCTCTCGCTGTATCTCTGTCAAATACTTAATTTTTTTTTTTAAAGTGTCTTGGAAGGGCCCCTGGATGGCTCAGTCAGTTAAGTATCTGACTTTTGATTTCGGCTCAGGTCATAATCTCAGGGTCATGAGATTGAACCCAGCATTGGGCTCCATACTCAGCACAGAGTCTGCTTAATATTCTCTCTCTCTGGGGCGCCTGGGTGGCTCAGTGGCTTAAAGCCTCTGCCTTCGGCTCAGGTCATGATCTCAGGGTCCTAGGACCGAGCTCTGCATCAGGCTATCTGCTCAGCAAGGAGCCTGCTGCCCCCCTCCCCCTCTCTGCCTGCCTCTGTGCCTACTTGTGATCTCTGTCTGTCAAATAAATAAATAAATCTTAAAAAAAAAAAAAAAGATTCTCTCTCTCCTTCTGCCCCCCCACCCGTGCTTGCACTCTCTCTTTAAAGAAAAAAAAAAAGGCAGAAACACTGCTTGTAAGCTACTTCTTTTAAATAAGAAGAAAAGAAGAACCAATAAAAATGTCCAGGCATTATAATTCAGACACCAACAAGTTGTGTATGAAGAAATCAAATCCAAAAATCTCTTTCAAAGGGTGAGATTTTGCCATTTGTGAAAAATGGATGGACCCAGAAGATATTATGCTGGGTGAAATAAGTCAGACACAGAAAGACAAATGCCATATGATTTCACTCATATGTCGACTCAGAAAAACAATACAAATGAATAAACAAAAATAAGCAAAGATCAGCAACAGACCTATAAACACAGAAAACAAGCTAATGGCTGCCAGAGGGAAGGGATGCAGGGGTAGGGTAAAGGCGGGTGAGAGACACAGGCTTCCAGCTGTGGAATTAATAAATCATGGGAATAAAAGGCACAGCACAGGGAATATAGTCAATGATATTGTAGTAGTGCTGTATGGTGACAGATGGTAGCTACACTTGTAAGCAAAACATAATATATAAAGAAGTTGAATCACTATGTCATACTCTTGAAAATGTAACATTGTGTGTCAACTACACTCAAATAAAACAATTTTTAAAAGGTGAAATGAAAAAAAAAAAAACAAACCCCCCAAACAAACAACAACAACAAAAAAACTCCACAAAAATCTCTTTTGGAAAGTCAAAGAAAGAAAACTTTATATTTTAAAATAAAAAGTTATTTTCATATAGTGGTATGAGGTAAATTTAAATTAGCATAGTATGAAAATTATATAAAAGCACATTATTTAATAGGTGCCGGGGTGGCTCAGTTGATTAAGCTTCCAACTTTGGGTTTCAACTCAAGTCATGACCTCATGGTTGTGAAACTGAGCCCAGCATCAGGCTTTGCACTCAGTGTGGAGTCTCCTGCAGAGTCTTTCTCTCTTTCCCTCTGCCCCTACCCCAACTCGTGCATACACACACACATACACTCTCTCTCTCTCAAATAAATAAATAAATAAATAAAATATTTTTTTAAGAACCACATTATTTAGTAAAGTTGACTATTAATGATTCAAATAAATAATGGTTGTATTTAGGAATTCTAACTATATATAGGATGTTATTTATTAATGGCTTGTTAAAGAATCCTACAAAAAACAATATAGGTTCTGCTATTTTCCCTAATTAGTATCTCAAAGATATGTTAACTTGGGTATTCTGGAATGGATAGCTGCTGTATCAGGCTAGCATCTGCAAATACTGGCCTAAATGGAATCCTGTCTGGGATACCTGTGGAATCTGAACCCTATTTACTGAGGCCTTAAGAAAAGCAGTAGGGGGGCGCCTGGGTGACTCAGTGGGTTAAAGCCTCTGCTTTCGGCTCAGGTCATGATCCCAGGGTCCTGGGATCGAGCCCCACATCGGGCTCTCTGCTCCTCGGAGAGCCTGCTTCCTCCTCTCTCTCCCTGCCTGCCTCTCTTGCCTACTTGTCATCTCTGTCTGTCGAATAAATAAATAAAATCTTTAAAAAAAGAAAAAAAAAGAAAAGCAGTAGGTAGATATTTGACTGGGCTGATTGATAGTGATGAGAAATCCACCCAGAGCTAAAAATCCTGATATTCCCACTTACTGAGTAGCAGAAAGACTGATGATGATGATGGTGGACCAGGGTATAAGGAGATCAAATTTCCACTTTCCTTCTTTTTGCATTTATGAACTTGGGTGTGTGTGTATATACATATATAAATTATATGTACATATAATTAATTATTAATTCTATTTTATTATATTTGAATATATAAGTTGAATATTTAATCATATTTGAATATATAATTATATTAGATATTTAATTACAATTAATTCATTAATTATGTACATACAATCAATCATATATTATATTATATGTAATTATTAATGATCATTGATTATATTAATAATTGATTATTAATTAATTATATGATATATGATTAATTGTGCGTGCATATAATTATATATACAAACTTTCATATATGTGAAAATTATTCATATATATAATTCATATATATATAATTCATATAATATGAAATTATATGTACACATAATTATATATATATATATATATACAAACTTTCATATATATATATGTGGCCATTTTTTCTTTAGTATTGCAGCTTTTTTTTTAAAGATATTATTTATTTATTTTAGAGAGACAGAGAGAGAGAGAGGACATGTGAGTAGCGGGAGGGGCAAAGGGAGATAGAGAAAGAGAATCTTAGGCAGATTCCACATAGAGCATGGAGCCTGACCCAGGGCTCGATCCCAGGACCCTGAGATGATGAACTGAGCTGAAACCAAGAGTCAGGCACTTAACTGACCAATGCCTCTAGCACTGGAGCTTTCATCAATGTGTGAGAGAATGACCAATAATGCAATGGAAAATAAACAAAAAACATAATATACTCGACTGGAAAAGGAAAACACTTGTTAAACATGTAAGAAGACACTCAGAATAAAATCTAGAATATGGAAAAATGGTATTCTTTTACTATAACATATATATGTATATATATATTAAATTTTATAGTATTAGCACTGGCATGGTGGAATAATACATAATAATTAATATTTAAGTGAAATTGCCCATAAAAATGGCATGGCATTGACATTATTTTTCACATTTGCAGTAAAATATTCTAAAAATATATGTGGTTGACCAAAAAAAATGAGCCTGATTCTCCACTCCACCTTCTTCCACAATCTTTGAGATATGCTTTTGCAATACCTCACATTAAGAGGTGGATTTGTTTTCCCACCCTGAGACTAGATCTAAGGAAACTTGCTTGGTTCTGCTCTCTCTTAGACTCCGACATGTGTCTTGAGGAATCAGCCTAGGACAACTTTCTGAAGGATGAGAGACTATAAGAAACAAAACCAAGGCAGCCCACTTGTTCAAGCTGAATCTCAATTATGTGAGAGAGATCAGCCAGTATCAGTAAGTGCTAAAGAATGAATGTTTAAGTCCTCCTAAAATCCATTATGTTGAAATCCTAACCTTCATTAGGATGGTACCGGAAGGTGGGGACTTCGGGAGATAATTAGATTGTGAGGGTGCAGCCCTAATGAACAGTATTTATACCCTTATTAATGAGACCCTAAAGAGCTCCCTTCCTCTTCTGCCATGTGAGGTCATAGCGAGAAGACGACCAACTATGAGCCTGCAAGCAAACCCTCACCAGACACTGAATCTGCCAGCACCTTGACCTTGGAGTTCCCAGCCTCCAGAACCATGAGAAATAAATTTCTCTTGTTTATTAGCCATCTAGTTTATGGTATTTTCATTATAGCAGCCCAAACAGATTAAAACAGTAAGTCATCTTAGCCATTCTACAACTGACCATAGATACGAAATCGAGTCCAGCTGTGTGAAGTCAAGAATTTTGGAGCAATTAGTTACACCATATTACTTTGGCTATATGTAGCTAAAACAGAATCATATATTTGCTGTAACTCTACCATGTCCGTGAAGAGCCTTCAGGCTTATTTCATACACTCTTGCCCTAGACATGCAATCAGCACGATACTGAATATGCAAAACTCTTCAAAATTAATCACTTTATTCAACAAATAAATTAAGTAAAAGGAAAATAATTGTGAGAGAAAACCTATAATCTTACAGATTTAAGGCACAATTCAATGAAATGCCATATGTGGCTGTGTTTGGATCCTAATTTTATTTATTTTAAAATATTTTACTTATTTAAGAGAGAGAGTGTGCCTGGGAGAGAACATGAGCAATGGGAGGGGCAAAAGCAGATGCAGACTACTGCAGAGCAGGGAGCCCTACACAGAGGGACTTGATCCCAGGACCCCAGGATCATGACCTGAGCAACCCAGGCACCCCATGGATCCTAATTTTAATAAACAAACCATAAATGAAAGCATTCATGACTTAAATAGGAAGATTTAAAACTGAAAACTATTGATAATGGTTTAGCATATTAATAATACAATAATGGGGTTGTGATTACGTTTTTTAGAAAATAATCCTAATCTTCGTGAGCCTCATACTGAAATATTTTCAGGGATATGATGATATCTTTGGAATTTGCTTCAAAACAATCCAGTGTGATAATGGTAAAGAAGTGGGCCATACTGAAGACCAGTGATTCTCAAGCTTTTATGGATAAGAGTCATTTAGGAATCTAGTTAAAATGCAGACCTGGATTCAGTACTTCTGTGGTGTCTATGTGTTAAGGAGCCCCCAGGGAATGGGAATGCTACTGGTCCCTAGAACACACTTTGAGAAATAAGGTTATAGATAAAATGAAGGGCCATGAATTATAATTGTATACCTGAGTAGTGGCTACATGAGGCTTCACAGCACATTCCCCCTACTTTCATATATGTTTAAATTTTTCATAATACAATAAAAATTGTTTAAAATAATATTTATACTTCAATTGAGCAGATACACATTGCTGCTGGAACAGTGAGGTCCTAGGTTGTATTTGAGTCTGAAATGCCGGATGAGAGAATAAAAGAATGCCACATTTTAGGAGACAGAAACTGCCTAAAAGCAAGAATGAACATGGAATGATTATGGAGAGGATATCTAGCTTGCATGCTAACTGAAAAATATTTACAAATGTCCTATGTTGCCATGGCATTTGAGAATTCAAGATATATATTGTTGCTTTCATTGTGGGGTGTAGTTGGGAAAGAAAACAAACCAGGACCGTAATCTAATTAACCGCAAGATGGCGCCAAAGCCCCTTCTGACCATCTCCCAGCTTGAAATTTTCTCCCCCCTGGAAGAAATTTGGAGTAGAATCAGAGCACAAAATAGAAACTCCATGTTTTAAGCAAGTAGTTAAAATAATTAAAATTTGAACCTAGCTATTATCAAGAATGATTTAATCATGAGGGAACTCATGCATTTTAATCACAGATATTAAATGCATTTATTAGTTCACATTAAGTGATAGAAAAAGTACATATTCATATTTGATAAGTTTATTCTTCCTTAAATATCTTGGGCAAACTGCAGATAAAGTTTTATTGGCAGCGCTAATAATAATACCACTAAAATGAATTCTGCATCTTTATTTATTATATCCATTACTGTAAATGGTTTCAGAATATCTTTTCAAAACTGATGAGTCAGATAAAAAAAGGAAAAAGGAAAAACTAGTGATTTCCTAAAACTTTTCATAAAGGAATGACCTTAATTGTTAATGTGAAAGAACATGTAATTTAAGTAACAAAATATATTTTGGAAAATTTTATTTTAATATTAGATTTACTGGATGATGTTTTGACCATACAAAGTTGACCCTGGGCCTATTTTTGGGTGCTTATCTTTTCCATGCTAAGTTTTCAGTACATTAGAAAACAGGAGATTGGCAAACTTAAGTCATTGGTATTAATGAGCTACACGTACACCTTGTCCAAAAATTTCAGTGCCACTAAATATATTTAAAAATTATTTATTGTGAATTTATTATATACTATTCAACATGTGACTTGAATGATATTCAGTGAAATAAAAATAAATAAGTCATAATTTGAAAGGATGGATGATGGACAGCATTAAATGTGGAAGAATATTCCAGCTAAGCCTAAGGTTCTTTCTTGGAAATTATGGTTGGGAGTTCACTAGTTAATTAGTAGTGGAAATTTCATTACCAATGATAATAAAGTAGGAATCCAGAATAACATGGGCTTAGGAGTAAATTTAAGGTAAAAATTGAGACAGTTTTGGATACTACTCTCTCAAGAAGTAGGGTACTAAAGAGAAAGATAAAACTAGGAAAGTATCTTTGAGGGGAATTCAAGAAAAAGAATGATTTAGAATAAAATACTGGATTTACAATGTAGGTAAAATGAGAGTATTATGAAGACATGCTTTCCAAGTTTGGGCTTTATTCACATACTGTGGCTTAATAACAAAAAGAGCTTTAAACATGGAAAAAATATATAGTTGACTTTTTAGCGTCATATCTATGATTTCATAGAGAAAACATACATCATTTATTCCTCAGGGATGAATCTACAATATAATCAAAATGTATATTACTACAAAGTAAAAATTATATTACTCAAAATGATATGAAAAATTTTACCATGAAACACCATTCAGAACTGAATTTGGAACTTTCTAAAGGAAAGTATTTATAATTTAAAGTTTTATGGAGAAAAAGACAAACTATTAAGTAGTAAAGATTTTTAGAACCATGTCTTTAATAAACATTATACGTGATTAGTAATCACAATAAAAATTGCAAGGCAATTGGATGTTTTAATTAATAATGGTAATTTTTAAGTAACTTAGATATTTTATTTACTTAATACATAAGCAGTTTACTAAACTGCTTCGCAAACATGTTTCATTAAAAAAATATTAGGGTAATCAGCTTGTGCCTCCAGTCCTAAATCTAAACAGAGGAGACCAATTAGTAAGTTTATTTTTCACAGAAATTCATGCATACTACTTCTTCTATGATCAGTAGGCCTCTAGATAGCAAAGACATTTCAACATTAAATGTGATAAAATAAATTCAAACATGATAAAACAGATTAATATACAAAATGAAATTACTGTTCCACATAAGTGATTATTGAATTAATTGCACTCTTAAAACAGAGTTTAAGTGTTTTTTAGCCTACTAGGATAGAATATTTATGTTTTTATTTCTCCAAAGTCTTTTGATTTTTTTCTTATCCATTACTCAAAAACAAATCACAATGTCTTTGACATCAAGAGAATATTGTTTAAATATGCCTAAGCTCTACCTTGGTGGACATAAAGCACTCTGACTACTTAGGGAAGATTCGGTGGCAAATGATCCCTTAAACAGAATGAGATGCTTAGCATTTATTATTTTATGATTGGTTAGAAGAGAATGTGGGAATCTTTTATAGTGAGAATACTTTATAAAGAACTTGTACATAATGAGAAGGGCATTGTATGGAGGAAGCAAAATCAGTACAGAACATTTGAGTTGCAGGAGTTTCATTTTACTTCTTTTGTTAAAACGAGATGATCATGGCAGACATGGTATTTGGAAAAACTAAATATTCAGTGGTATTTGCCCCCAAATTACAAAACTCATTTATGTTTGGTTTAATAATTGGTGAGATGCATTGCTCCCAAACTGTGAGCACTCTGCCCTGAAACCACATTTTTGTAAGACATCATTTTTGATGATCAAGAGTTGAATTTTGTTCCTAAGCTGGTACTTGGACATGTAGTTTCCTTTGTTACTGTTCAATAGACAATTTTTCTTGTAGGAGGGGTCGGGTGGGGACTTCCATAGTCAATAAGTCACCTGTTTTTTAAAGCACTGTTCAAAACACACTGTCTTGTAGCATTTGTTTATGTTTTCCCCCTTAAAGCTAGGGACTTAATTTTGTTTCTCGAGCCTTTCATTATGGTTACATGATAATTACACAATTATTTTTATATCTATTAAATTCCATATGGGTCAAATTAATTTATACCATTAGATTTTCACCCTTGCAGTTCCTGATAATATCTTAAATGTTATATGTGAAAAACATAGGTCATAAGGAAAAGAAAAGGATCCCCTTTAGTATCTAGAAAGTGAACTCGTTCTAAAGTACAAGCCATGGCAAAAATCTTTTCCTATGTGCTGGTCAGTTGGAGACAATAAAATGAAATATAAAATTCAATACTTGAGAGCCTGACAGATATGGAGTTTAATCTACTTAATTCATTACTGTGTGTCAGCAGGGGAGAGGAGTAGTTGAAGGAAACAGACTGGAGTAACTATTTGCTATCCAGAACACTAGTTTACAATCCTTCTAGAAACATTAAGATCTATGTAAAAGGGGAAAAAGGCAAATTTTCATTTAATTTTGCTTTCTACCTTATAATTTTAAACCTGTAATACAGATAGGGAAGCAGAAAGATAAAAATATCCAAAGCCGTTCACATCCCTTCCCTTCAGCACTACTGACATCGTTTAATTACAGATGTGTTTTTCTATCAGCTACTGTATCTTCTGTTTTTAGTTTTAGAAAGAAAAATTTATTAGCACTGATAAACAGCTCACTTAAACTATGTAACGCTTTTATTAAAACTTTCAATTTCCTTTTGAAAAATGTACATACAGGTAATTTTATGTGTATTTAATTTTTCTGAGTTAAAAGGAAAATCCATTACTAGATGCCATGCAGATCAAAATACTGAGGTTTATTTGATCATTTATCAATCCACAGGGGCATCTGGGTGGCTCAGTTGCTTAAGCATCTGCCTTTGGCTCAAGCCATGATCTTGGGGTCCCGAGATCAAGCTCCACTTCACACTCCCTGCTCAGCGGGGAACCTGCTTCTCCCTCATCCTCTGCCTCTCCCCCCTTGCTTGTGCTCTCTCTCTTGCTCACTTACTCTCTCTCAAATAAATAAAATGTTTGAAAAATAAAATAAAATAAATCTGTAGATTTCATCTTAGAAGTAATACACCCATTCATATCACTGAAATATTAAAAGGTAATGAAGAGATAAAGTTCAAAGTAATCATTCTAATTAATTTTCCATGATTATCTTTCTGATAAATATTTTACAATGGTTACCTTTACTAAAATGAAATATAAACTGGAGATGTGAAGCTCTCCTCAAAATGCATTTGCATCTTTAAATAAACTAGACAGATTCCCTAATACTATGAGAATTGTTTGAACTTTAAATGTTTGGAAATAAAGTCTTGAAAGAAGCATGATCCTTATAGTATGATGCTCCTTAGGAAAAAAACAAATGAAATGATTTTCTTATCACTGCCACTAGACTTTTACAAAATGGTGAATGAATGAACAAATGCTTACCTCTCATGCTAGCTCTTAGTAAGGACGATAAAAACTTCCACTTAACACTAGTTTTTATGCCCTTTATGCTCATATCAATATCATTCATTCTCCTACTGATGTTTCTCCTTGGTTTCTACCCAGAGAAAACCCATTTTTTAAAATCAATTCTTTTTGTTTAAACTATAAACCCACAAAACAAATCATCAATATTTTAAACCAGTAATATTCGTTATGGGGTGAATTTCTATTGCTATTTGCTTTGCTCTTGATTAGGAAAAGTGAAGATTTTATTTTTTTGTACTAATGACTAAATATATATACCCCATAAATCAACACACGGGGATTATACTTAATGAATCAGGCTTTTAATGAATCTATCTTTCTAGACTATCAGAGTTCAATGACTATTAATTCAGTCACTATTTATTGAGTGCATATTATGCCCCAAGCATTCATAGAAGTACTAAGGATATAATAATAAATTAATGAAAAATACTGAATAAACAAAATCAAAAATCAGAAACAAAACTTGCCACGTGGATATGGATTTTGATATTTTGTTTTTAAATAAAGAATAGCAAGAAGAAAATTATCACAATATTGTCCACTATTTTCTGTTTGGATTCTGACACTGCCTATGGAGAAAGCACTCAGAACTTCAAGCCAATAACCAGTGATCAATATCTAGATGTTTAAAAAAAAAAAAAAAAGCTGGGGCGCCTGGGTGGCTCAGTGGGTTAGGCCTCTGCCGTCGGCTCGGGTCATGATCTCAGGGTCCTGGGATCGCGTCCCACATCGGGCTCTCTGCTCAGCAAGGAGCCTGCTTCCTCCTCTCTGTCTGCCTACTTGTAATCTCTCTGTCAAATAAATAATAAATTAAAAAAAAAAAAAAAGCTGTGAAAGCCTATAGGAAATACTGTTGAAAGTATGACACTATAGCTTGTTTAGATTAACATGATAATCCATGATCTCTATAAGAGAACAGTGGTGCTCCTGTATTACTCATAATAGGCTCTTTCTCCAAATATTACATTATTCTACACTTCAAGAAATGAATTTATAATGAGTTACAATTTAAAGACAAAATGAAATCTTGCCATTTGCAATGGCATGGATGGAACCAGAGGGTATTATGCTGAGTGAAATAAGTCAATTAAAGACAACATTCTTCTGCAAATAATTATAAGCTCTCAAGATTAGAGTTACATAGAAACAAAGGGTTAAAATACAAAAGGCAAACGCCAAACTCCCAATTACGTGTGTAGTTACCTGAAACACTGGACTTATGAACTCATTTGTACCTTTGTCTCATTAATATTTCCTGATACAGAATAAGCTACTTTACATTTTTCAAAATTAATTATATCTTGATTGCCTAATCAATATATATCAATATATTCAAATCTTAATAGTTCCTCAAGATCAAGTATCCAAAAATCACTGATTAGTCTGCAGCAATCAAGGTTGGAGTTATTTCTCTAGGGTACTACAAAAGACGATCCAAGAGGTAAACTAGCAGGGTCCTAAACTGGCAAATTCTCTAGGCAACTACCTGGAAGTAAAACAGTAATCTTTATGTATTTTCATTATAAGGGGATTATCAGAGATTTTAGAAAGGCTCACATGAATATATTTCTGTCTTCATCAGAACTAGGTGTCCCAGCTTATCTTTTCCTATTAGAGTGAAAAAGCTGTTTTATTTTGTCCTTTTTGGCAGAAGGGGGGAACTTCTTGACTGAAGGCCCAGCTGTATATTGATTTTTCTATTGCCCAGGATCTTGGGAATTCTAATATTTCCAAGTCTAACATAGTTAAACATTACCCAGGCAGCAGCTAATGAAAGATTCTTAATAAGCCAGATAATACACATCATCTCTCAGGTAAGAAATCAAGGTTAGAAATTGAATTGAGAATTGAGATAAAAATTGTCTTATTTTTAAAATAAACTTGATAGGTACAAGAACTGGGAGGATATTATTTCTCTATTACCTATTAGTGTTACTATTCTTACACTTACCTTTATTACCTTCAATAATCAAAAGTTAATCATTGGCCTTAATGTTTATACTAATCACTGATTTTTTTAAATAAGAAAGTAAGTAAGATATAACCTAACTCTTAAGATTAGCTACCAGTGTGGATCTTTCTACATTGCAATGCACATCAATATGAATTAATTGTAACACTTTAAAACATAGATTGTCTCTTTTTAGATATTTTTTGGGTAATAAACTTCACAAAGCCCATTTCCTCACATGCTAAGTATACTGTCTGCCTGAGCGTCTTGAAATGGTAATCAGTGACTTATAAATATGTTTGTTGGTCTTTAATCACTTTGAAATAATATTTTGGAAATGAATGAATAATAAGTAGAAAACGTGAACTGATTATTCTTCTATGCCATGGTACTTAAGATTTATTATAATACAGTGTTTTATCCTGGGTTACACATTTATAGTGATACCAGTTAAACCTCAAAAGGACTTGTAGAAAAACAAGAGAGATCTTTAGAATGTAGAAAGTATATTAAGGTTAATATATTGCTTGAATTGGGATGATGGGGTGGGAAAAATAGTAATCTATGTTATCTCTATATTTATTTACCAGATTAACTGTGTTATTAATAGGAAGTGAAGGAGTGCCCAGTGATACAACCTTATCCTTTTTCCTTCATCCCATAATCACAGCCTGTAATTGCTGCCAGATGTGACAAGGTGATTAGGAGGATTCATTTCTTTCTAGCGCTATTTTTCTTCCTTTTTAATTTATTTCTTTTGTTTTGTTTCAAACAGTACTTCACAGAGCCACTTTCTATGTTAATAGATATCTACCTTACCTCTTAGATAGCCATGAAGGTTATATACTAAGATGTGAGTGCATTAATAGATACAGAACAAGCTCTTGAAAGTTCTTCATTCCTGGGAATGCAGTCAACTGCAAACTCTAAGAATGAAATAGAAAGAAAACCATTAATATTTCTATTGAGTTGACCAAGTATATAGATTGCTTAAATGTTTAAAAAAGACAAACATTCCTTTAGTTAAGTTCTTGAGAAAATATTATAAGCAGTTCTCTCAAAAAGAGAGAGAGGGGAAAAAAAACATGAAGAGAGAAAAAAAGGGTGAGGTAGAAAGAAGAGAATGAATTAGTTAGTGCCTCACTTCAAAGGATTATAATGTCATTCTGGATATAATTAGAGACCAAAAACAAACACATTACATTGTGGACCCTCTAATCAAGGGAGCAATCAGAGCATAGTGAAAATGGAGAAAAGATGTTGGCAACAGACCACAGAAATAATGCATCAAACATGTCACAGTTGAAGAAAGGAAACCAGGCGGACATTTTAGGTAGGGCAAGTAGATTGAGCATGTACACCTAAAATGGTATAAGGAAAGGTTTGACTAGATTGTATTGGATGAGTCATGCTGTGAGATAATGCCATTACCTAATTTGGGGAAATGGTTAATGGAGTAGAACTTGGTATTTATAAAAGAATTTTAATTGAATTTAAGACAATATGTGAATCCACACAAACACCTTGAAAACAGGAGTGAAATGATGAATAAAGTAGCAGGGAAATTATTCAGTTTTGGAATGTGGCAAAGAGATCACAAAGGGATAAAATAAATATGTATATGATTGAAATTAAATTTAGTTTGACCTATTTGAATTAGAGTTGAAAAATATGCAATATCTAAAACTAAAGGACTAACTAGGATTGTGGCATCACCAACTGGTGACTAGTTTTTATAAGGTTAAATATCATTCTAAGTTAACTAATTCATATTAGGGAATTTAAGTCTGTTTGAATTCTGACTATGCAATCCTATAGGCTTATCCTAGAGTACATTTCCCCCTCCCCGCTGCCAGGAGTAGCTGTTTGAATGGTCTTAGTGTACTTTAGATTGGATGGCTTTCTCTGAAAACAACTGTTTTGAAAAAAAAAAAATTATGTATGAGAATATGAAGACAGACTAATTCACTTAGAAATGTTATTTTAGAACATTTCTAAATATTAAATATGGGAAACGTGTAAAAATATAATACTTTCAACTAAGTAATTTCCCAAATATATATATATAAATAAGATGAAATATAACATATACAAATGACAAATAATATATAATTATATATATATAAATAATACATATAATGCATTTTACATTGTTAAATGAATTTATTACACATAAACTGTATTACATTTAAATACTTACTGGAATTTTTAAATCACCTTAAGGGAGCTCTCCCCTCTTTTATGATTATTAATATTCAGTAATATAAAAATATATGAATACTTTAATTTTAAGATAAAATCCTCTATAGAAAGACATGCTTTAGAAGTATTTTATACGATCAACATATTTATAACCTTTCAAAAAGATTCATAAAGAAATTATTTCCAAATTTACTTCTGTGGTACATCATATTTATGTCACAGATATTCATTTTGTAAAGTTAACTGGTGCACTTATTTAGTAATAATGAAAACAGATAAGACATTTGGGTAAGGTTTTCACGCACCAGTTTTCCCACTGCTTCAACTGAAGAGAGTATTATTTCTAAATAATACAAAGTGATGCAAAAATGTATGAAAATATGATATTAGACTTGGATTTTAAGGAGAGTTTGAATAAAGCATTAACCATCCTGATTTGTTGATGCCTGCCATTTATAATGCTGTTTACAAGCACAATATGCATATTTAAACTAATGTTGATTTTCCCCATCTGCATCTGAGCAGTGTTTGGTCCTCCCAAATGCTAATTATTGAGAGACATAAAGATGTTTATGGTTATAATAAAGCCATTAATATAATTCACAAGGTTTCTATAGTAGATTGTCTACAAATAATATTGACTCTATTAATTTCCAGGGCCATTGAATACAAGTGATTATGGAGGAATTGCCCTGTCATGGCCATGAATAAATCATGTTCTATGCTCCACTAGACAACACCTCTTAAAATTATATTGGAATCTATGAATATGATTTGGACAAAGGATGGAAGCATTTATGATAGGGTAATGACAGTGTGATAGTAAAGCAAAAATAACTTAACTGGAAGTTAAGAGATCTGTGTCCTAACTCTGAACTTTGACTAGCTGTGTATTTGTGGAGATACACCAATTTACTTCTTTTCCTCTTTTGTAATGCTAAGGGATATACCACATTTTCCAATGGTCTTTCCGGTTTAGTGGTTTTAAAATTATATATTGTATGAAAATATAAGACTACTGATTAGTCAATTAATTGTATATTAATTTGCTGAAGGCCTACTCATTTTAAACTGTGAAAGTTAATTTTGTGGGGAAAAAAATCCAGTAGTTTATTCAGGATTTACACTGGGGTTTTTAATATGGAAAATTTATCTTTGAGTTTTCAGTTTTACTTACATGATACTATATGCCCTACTTTGGCTGGTTTCTGACCTAGTTATTAATACGCTTGATCTTGTGGGTATTGAACTCCTGCATGAAAGCAGACTTGCTGAAAGGTTAAATAAAATTTGTTTACATGAAATCAGTACCAGTATGTGGAATGTGGTCATCATGAGTATTTATGACAATGTGACTGGGATATATGATCCTTGCAGAAATATTTTATTTCAAAATATTATGTACAGAGAGAGTAGAGATAATGCACAGAAGACTAAGATTTCTTACTTTTTTTGGAATGTGATAGTAAAGATTTTTTGTTGTTGCTTAAAATTGCATTGAAAGAGTAAAATAAATGCCATGCTTCTTTAAATTTAATTTTGATCTTCTATTTTGTAAATACATATATAAAATTGATAATGCTTTTTGTCTATCATGTATCTATTATATACATATATACATACCTGTGAATATATAAGCTATTTATATAAGTATCATTTTAGTATGAGGTGTTTTTTGTTTGTTTGTTTGTTTTTGTTTTTTAATTCAAGACCCTGAGATCAAGACTTGAGCTAAGATTAAGAGTCCTATGCTCAAATAAGTCAATTGGAGAAAGACAACTATCATATGATCTCCTTGATATGAGGAAGTGGAGATGCAACATGGAGGGTTTGGGGGGTAGGAAAAGAATAAATGAAACAAGTTGGGATCAAGGGAGACAAACCATAAGAGACTCTTAGGTCACAAAACAAACTGAGGGTGGCCGGCGGGAGGGGGGTAGGGAAAGGGTGGTGGGGTTATGGACATTGGGGAGGGTACTTGCTATGGTGAATGCTGTGAAGTGTGTAAAGCTGGCGATTCACAGACCTGTACCCCTGGGGCTAATAATACATTATATGTTTATAAAAAATTAAAAAATTAAATTAAATTTTAAAAAAAGAGTCCTATACTCAATCAACAGCCACCCAGGCATTCCAGTTCAAATTTTTCTTGATTATGATCCCTAGGTCTTTATTTTCCCTGCACAATAATTATTTTCCAATATTTATGTAATACTTGTGAGAATTTCTCATATCAAGCTTTAAAATATATGCTAAAATCCATATCCTATTAGGCAGTATATAATTTTGGGGTTAAAAATGCTTAAAGCTTGTGAGTCACATATATCTGAATTTTAATTTGATTATTACCACTTCTTAACTTTGTAACCAAAGACAAATCTCTGAACTGCCAAATTTCAATCATCTCACCAATAACATATAGATTATGAGTATAAAATGTATACAGTTTTTGTGATGACAACATAAATTCATAGCAAGTACTTAATGTTATCTTGGGTCACGGACATGCTGAGAGACTGAATATACAAACAGGCAATGGCTGGAACATACATAGTCAGTGGGCTAGCACTCTGACCAGGACCTGCAGCAACCTGCCCAGGAGACCAACCCCATTATCTACAATAACCAGTCCAGGAAGCTGGCTTGCCCTAAGTCAGAACAGAAGGAAGCCCAATTACTAGCCTTGTAACAATCTAGTAAGCTAAGCAATAACTTCTGTAACAATCAGCCTAAAATGGCCAGGACTTGATTAATAACCAACAGTTTTCTTGATTTTTGCTCCCCCTTCTAACTTAGACTCAATAAGAGTAAGCCAGACATGCATCCCTTACTGATCCCACAGGATACCTTGCTTCTATAGTTAGCCTGCCTCCAGCTTCTCCATGCCAACGGCCTCTAATCAGGACACACCTGAAGTCTTCCCTTTGTTCCACTATAAAGGCTTCCCATTTCCCTGCCTGCCTTTGAGTTTCTGCCGAAATCCAAGGGACAAGGCGGATCCCCTTGCTACAGCAAGCTGTCGGTAAATCTCCTTTGCTCTTCTCTTTAATCTTTGTTTTTGCTTTGTATAAGAGACAACATTAAAAATCTTAACATCATTGTGCATTACACAGTATGTAAAAATATATACATTCACTATACTGTTGGACAGCATTACCATATATGCATAGTCTCATAATTTTGCACCCATTTGCTTCTGTAATAACAAAGAGCATAGATAATTACCTGGATTAAAGAGTGGAAGGACTCCTCTAATATATGAAAACATAATACTCCAATTAATCACCCAGATTGTAGTACAATTTTTACCTAGGTTATACTCAGGAGCTCCAATCAGTGCTCTGACCAGTATAATACAACTAATAAGTGACCTTTGATTGGCTTATAGACAAAATAGAAGCTAATACCACAAAAATGTCTGCATGATTTTCATGTTGCTGACCCTTATTCATTCATTCACTCGGTAGTATTTTTGAATGGTACTAGGTATGTGATAGATACTTTGGTATCAATACAAAGTTCAATGCTATCATGCAGTTCACCCAAGAGGAGAGGGATACAGACACCAAACAACAATAATAAAAACAATTTAAAAATTACATACTACAGCATATTAAGATGGGGTATGTTCTATAGATAAGAAGGTACTGCATGGTGAGGGGAATACCTTATCCTTGGGAAAGGAGCCAACACTTAACCTAGAATACTCAGGGGAGGTTTCATGTAGAAGATGCTTCAGCTACCACTGGAAGAAGTGACCTAGTCGGTATCTGGTGGAAAAGTGCTTCAGAAGGAGGCAGCAGTGACTGCAGAGGAGATGGGGGCTGGCCAGAAGTGGGCAATAGAGAGCGGATGTCGCTGGGCTGGGGTGAGTATAGCACATCTGGCCATTAGAAGAGGAAGCAGAGTAAGGTGGGGAGGGTAGTATGTGCAGGGTTTGTGGGGCACTATAAAATCTGTGGCTTTCATTCTGAAGGATGTGGAAGCCACTGTTAGATTTTGAACAGAGCAGTAATAGAATAAGATTTACATTTTAAAATGATCACTGAGATATAGAAAGAGTAGGTGAAGAATAGATGTTAGGGATCAAATTTAGAAACAAATATTCAAAACATAGATCTACTGTACTAATCCCGGCTGGAGAAGGAGGTGTCCAGGACCAGAGTGCTTGCAGTAAAGGTGATAAAAGCAGTTAGATTCTCATAAAAGCTTGAAGACAGCCAGCAGTATTTGCTAACAGATTAGATGTGTGTGAGAGAGAAAATAAGGAATCAAGGATAAGACTGAGAATTTTTGCCTGACAAACTGGAAGGAACTCGGATTAAAAAAAAAAAAAAGAATGCT
Source organism: Mellivora capensis (assembly GCA_004024625.1). Taxonomy (NCBI): domain Eukaryota; kingdom Metazoa; phylum Chordata; class Mammalia; order Carnivora; family Mustelidae; genus Mellivora; species Mellivora capensis. Next base: position 18,027 of record PISX010013208.1, on the reverse strand, counting down.
ACTACCTATATGTCTGAGGAAAGCAAAAGATCAGGAATTCTAGTTCTTTTTTTTTTTTTTAGATTTTATTTATTTATTTGACAGAGAGAGAGAGAAAGAGATCGCAAGTAGGCAGAGCAGCAGGCAGAGAGAGAGGGGGAAACAGGCTGCCCACTGAGCAGAGAGCCCAATTTGGGGCTTGATCCCAGGACCCCGGGATCATGACCTGAGCTGAAGGCAGAGGCTTAACCCTCTGAGCCACCCAGGTGCCCCAGAAATTCTAGTTCTTATACTCTCAGTGATTTTTGTTTCTGGACAATCTCCCTCCTTTATCCCTGACTTTGATTATCAGTATACTATCTGTTTAAGTAACCTTATGACATCTGTAAACATAAAACAACTGTTGCTTTGGAAAAACTTGTTAAGCTTTGGCTATATAAATATATATATATATATATATATATAAAATAAATTTTATATATAAAATTTGAATTTCTAGTGTGATTCCAAATTCTTCTTACATTAAAAAAAAAAAGAAATAAAAAAAAAGACTAGGTTCTTTTGTCCTTGGTATACCAGCCTATATAACCCTATACCATCCTCCCTTCAGCCTGGGAGGCGGGTGTGATTTGGAGGGGGCTGAATTTCTCCTCCAATTTCTTTCTCTGAATTCTGCTGGGGTGCAATATTTACACCAGCCCAGAATCAAGAGAGTAAGGGATCTTCTATCAGGTACAAGAAGACTAATAAGAGGGAGCCACAGAATTAACTCCTATGGCTACTAACCAGTAAAAAGGCTCTATTAAGCATCTCTGAATTCTCATATACTGTACAATGAAAATGTGATTTCAGAAAGAAAAGGAGTTTTCAACTTAAACTTCATATCTTAGATTTCAACTCAGCCTCCTAAACCTGCTTCTCCTTCAGTTTTTGCCATCCACTCTGTTTGGTTCAAATCATAATCTTAAGAGTCACTGGGATCCCTCCCTAATTTTCACACTGCATAGAGAATCATTAACAAATGTTAATACCAGCAATAAATAGTAATGATATTAATTACTTATTGAGTTCTATGTGTCAGGCATTGTGTTAATAGCTTTATATTCACAATCTCATTTAATTATCTCAACAACATTATGAGGTAATTACCATTATTATTGTGAAGATACTAGAGTTTCTTGCATAATTAATTTGCCCAAGGAGATGGAATCCAGAAAACAGAAAATACAGAATATCTAACTTTGCTACATTATATGGTCTTCCTAAATTGTGTCAATCCTCTCACCTACATTTTTTTTTAATGTTGTCTACTTGTCTCTGTCCCAACTGCCACAACAGCAATTCATACCCTTCTTTCTTAGGCTAATGCAGTGGTCTTATCAACCCTTTCCCTCCACTGTTCTTGCTCCGTCATCCATTTTCTACACGGCAGTGGTAGATATCTTTCAAAATGGAAAATAAAATCATGTTTATCCTCTTGCAATAAAGTCACTCATGTTATCACATTACCCTTAGTTTTGACGTAAAGGTATAAGCCCCTATTGGGACAGGCACATGTTCGGTCCTTACCTTACACCTGTATACTAGTTGTGCCCATCTTGTAGCTCAAATTCTTAGCAGCTTCAGAAGTAACGAAGGATCTAGCTCATCTGGGGGAAAAAAAAGGTTATGAGATTAAAATTTAAGAATGACCTTTTAATACTTTAAAATTGAAATAATGGCCAAGTAGAGTACTTTTGACAATCTCTTTATTTTCTACCAGTAGTTAAATATGCGAGGAAAGCAAAATTGTCATGAGAACACTGTTTTGTAAAAATAGAATCAGTGAATGAGAATTTTGCTGCGTTATGTCAAGGGTAATTTCAGTAGACTGTATTAACCTGTTGAGCAAATATATACTCGCAACCAGATCAGCAAATTGTCCTTCCCTGCAGAAAACCAGACACCTTTGAAGAATTTTCACTCTTTCTACACTTCCATTTCTTACCTCCACACTGGCTATCATAATTATGTTAAGACTCTAAAATTTAGGTAGAAAAATACAACGCACTCAAGTTTATTTTTATAATTTATAATAATTTAATGGGCCTGAGTATCTGATTTGATCTTCAAGTCACCAAGATTTGAATGTGATTTTCACTGAAATTCCTTAAACACCTATGTACAGGTGTGTATTATTTGGGGTAGCTCACCTGAATCTATTTTGATTTCATTCTTGCATTTAATTATTAAATAAATACACACATACCAAACAAAACCTCCTGTCTTTATAGGATTTGCATTCTACTGGAGGAAGACAAATATTAAACAATAAACAATAATTAAAAGAAGTAAATTTAGACAGTCTGCTAAGAACATGCAAATGGGAAAACATTTTTTTTAATAGAATAAAGTAAGGAGGAGTGAGAGTATTTGGTAATTTTGCTATTTTAAACTGGGTGGTGACAGCAAGACTAATTGAGAACATGACACTTGGAGGTGGTAAAAAATTTAGATGCACGGGAATCTGGATGAATAACATGTTAGGTTGAGGAACCAGGCACTGCAAAATCTCTCTAGCAAGAATGGTTCATGTAGATAGGGCGGAGGGGGTGAAAGAGAGGATAGGAGAATTAATGGCAAGGATAGAAAAGCTTTGTAGGCCCTTTTAAGGACTTACTTTTATTTTGAATGAAATGGGGAGCCACTGCAGAATTTATAGTGAAGAAGGGACTTGATCTGGCTTACATTTCTTCAGTATCTCTCTGTTACTATGTTGAATATAACATATGGGGGTGAATGTGAAAGGAGGAAATCACTGAGAAGTCACTGCTACAATGCAAAGAAGACATAATACTGACTTGATCTGAAAGGGTTGCAGAGGTTGTAAGAAGGGGTTAGAGTCTGTACATATTTTAAGACACACTGAATAATAACTAATGACAGACTGGATAAGGAGCAAGAGATAAAGATGGCTATTGAAGATTATTTTAATGTTTTTTCCTGTACGATGATCAACTGAGATGGGAAAATATTCTTGGTGGGGGGGTGTTGGGAGTTCAGTTAAGTACATGTTAAGGTAACGCTATCTGTCAGACCTTCAAATGTGGAAGTGGAACAAACAGTTGAATGTGGGAGTTAGGAGGTCAGGGAGAAATTTTTTTTTTTATTTCCTTTGTGTGTTGGCGATATTAACAGGCATGAGAGAGGAAGAAATCACTAAAGAACTGAACGGAAGTAGAAGAGAAGAGGTCCAAGAAAAAAACATTGAAATATTCCCAAATTAAGAGGTTATAGAGAAAACAAAAGAAAGGAAAGGATACTGAGAGACAGATGCCAAGTAAGACAGATAAAAACTTAATTGACCCATTAACATGGAAATATAGGCATCATTGCTAACTTTGACAAGTGGAGTAATTTTTATGAATTGGCTTCTCTTTAGATAGAATTAATTTTAGCATTTTCATTTTCCTTTTTCTTTTTTTAATATATTTATTTTTATTTGAGAGAGAGAGAATGCAAGGTGGGAGGGGGCAGAGGAAGAAAACCCCAAGCAGATACTCTGCTGAGTCCAGAGCCTGCCAGCACTAGATCCCAGGACCCTGAAATCATGACCTGAGCTGAAACTAAGGGTCAGCGCTTAATCACCTGAGCCACCCAAGAGCCCCTTCATTTTCCTTTTCCCATCTAACCACATATTTAATAATAGTTTTCTCACTAGGCATCAAGAGTATGATAACTTTGGATGGAATTTCTATACTACAGCATATTTCAATGGGGCAACTAGTCACTGAGAATATATACTTCAAAGCCTCGCTTTCACTTTATTAGACTCTGTAGCCAAAGGTATTTATGACTCCAATGTAAACATTACTTCATGGAATGTTTATCCTTTTCCTTCTCTGCTGTCTCTCCCCTGGTGGTTGAAATATGGATGTGATTGTAAAAGCATCCATCATGGACTCAAGATTATTCACAGAGAAAGAATAAGAAGGAAGGAGGAATAAGAGAGATTACCCAACACCATTAACATCAAAAATGGCCCTGTAACCTACTCATATTTTTGCATGAGGAAGATAAATTCTATGTCATTTAAGTAATTGTTTTTAACCTAATTATCATTTTCCTCACTCAAAACTTAAGTATTATAGGGGTCAAACCAAAAACCCTTTCCTTTATGCTACATGAAGCAAAGGAAAGGAAGAAAATCAAATAAATTATAGAAAGAAAAATTCATTACTATCGGTGAAGCTGAGCGCTGTATAACTATAGCCAGAGCAGTGGCTGGAAGAAGTAGAACAAAACAAAATGGAAAAGAAGCTGGGAGAAAAATAAATAAGTAAATAAAAAGGCAAGAAGCCGAGACTTTGGATGAGAACACAAACATTTTACTTCAAGTGAATTTCAAATGCCCTCTTGAAAGCAATGCTTAGTGAGGCTGCTATAAATATGGGTATTATGCCTTCCCATCTCTGAATATACTCCCAGATTGAATTAATTAGCCTAGTGCTTCTCAAAACATGTTCTCATGATAATCTTCAAAAAGAGAGTCTAAGAAGTCTTGCATCTTTTAATTCCCCTTTGAGAGCAATATTTACACTAACAGAATTAAACTAATAATACATTAAGAACACTGAGGATACTATCTGATTTTTTTCAACCAACATTTTTCAAGGACTGCCTCCCACAGCCTTTTCAAATTGTTAGTGACATTGTTAATTCCAAACACATGCTTTGGAAACAACGTGGCACACTAAAGTTGTAATTAAAGCTATCTTAATAAGAAAACTTCATGTTATAAAAGAAATTTGAGGATTGGTTTTATTGATGCAGTAGCCAAAACATCTTCACAAAAATTACAGGAGTAAATAAGACTTCATGTTTTGAATTCAGTTTAAGTCTTGCTTTCTAATCACCTATGGGTTTCTGTCTTCTATCTTTCCTCTTTGTTAAAATAATAATAATAATGATAATCAAAACATGTGCTTCTCTGCCTGGAAGATCCTGACAACCTGTGTAAAAAAGTAATTCACTCATAAGCAGGAAATCCACTTAACACTTTCCAAAAAAGAATCACCAACCAAGCATTAAAATTACATTTCAACCATGATCAAAAATATGTAGCATAATCAATTAGGTGTTAAAGCATCTAAACACAATTATCCAAAGTCCTAACTGAATCCAGAAAGTAGTCTCCAAACTTAAAGAACAGAAGGTAACACTTTCATGTTTAAAAATACATCCACAGAGCACTCACCAATACAGGCAAAATTAGAGTAATTCTAAAGACAGATATTTATTCTTAAAATCTTTACATCTGTCATTTAACTACATGTTAACTAAACTTACAGCTACATAATGTAAGCTAAGGATTTTAAAAGCTAAAAATATATCCTGGGTATGTAAAATGTCCTAGAATTTTTTCTCAAATCTGTATTTGTACTTTAAAAATATCTTGACTAAAACATTTATGTTAGCAATTAATCATAAAAGTTCATTATGTTGATTTTTACTATTTTATCCATGATTCATACTGATTTCTAACAGGAAACAAGTCATCTAGTTATCAGTGCAAAAGCTTGGGTAAACAGCATATATAGTACAATTAAATTTAAACTTCCAACATATTTATTCATTGAGACTTAGGCATTAGGCAAGAACTTTTTCCAGGGGCACCTGGGTGGCTCAGTGGGTTGAGCCTCTGCCTTCGGCTCAAGTTCTGATCTCAGAGTCCTGGAGTCAAGCCCCGCATTGGACTTTCTGCTCAGCAGGAAGACTGATACCCCCTCTCCCTCTGCCGGCCTCTCTGCCTACTTGTGATCTCTCTCTCTCTCTGTCAAATAAATAAATAAAATCTTAAAAAAAAGAAAAATAACTTTTTCCAGGCACTAGGAATAAATGAATGAATAAAACTGTTTCTGCCATATTAGCTGTCCCTTAAAATAATGAATTCCTAATCTAACTCAAAACAGATCATTCACAGTTTATTGTATTAAATGAGTTAATAGCACCTGAAATAAAATAAACATCATTCTAGGTTATAATCATCATTATCTCTTATCATAATTATTTCTTTATTGTACATCTTCCCTTTCATTATGAAAGCAAGTATCGGTGTCTATCACAGTTCATGACATTTAATAAGCATTTAAGAATACTGAGGAGTAAATGCAATTTAACTTTTAGCTTTGTGAGGAAGGTATAATCTTTGATGTAAAATATTCTTTTCAGATTCATTTTTGGAATATCAAATATGTTAAAATTACATAGTTCCATATATGTCATGTTAGAAGGAATATGTAATAATGGAAAATAGCTGATCTATTCATAAATGACCATAAGCAATGCTTTAAACTTATGCTACTCCCATGTCAATGTTTATAAAATAAAATAATAATATAACCTACATGTCAAAGTTAAGACATGACAGAATTATTTTTTTGATGGAATTATTTTTAAGGAAGATCATTAGTAAATGCAGATTAGTACCTTTTACTAAGCTGTAATTATAGAGTTCCAAGCTCTAATGAAAAACAAAATGGCTATAGATTAGCAGTAGAATGAGATGGTATCATCACAGGAAGAAAACAGTAACAAATACAACTAGGCTTAAGCCCTGTGCAAGATAATAGAACCAAGTTCTATTTGATATGTCATACCAGTACTAATTCGTTTAGGTAACTAAGAAATTCCTATGTGCAGAGCAGTTGCTAGAAGCTGAGAACACAAATATTATAAAATATAAATGAAAATATAATGAAATGAGACCTATATATCTCAATATATAATACTGATATAATACAATATATATAATATCAATATATAATACAATACATGAGGGGCGCCTGGGTGGCTCAGTCATTAAGGGTCTGCCTTCAGCTCTGGTCATGATCCCAGGGTCCTGGGATCAAGCCCCACAGCATCGGGCTCCCTGCTCAGCGGGAAGCCTGCTTCTCCCTCCCCCACTTCCCCTGCTTTTGTTACCTCTCTGGCTGTCCTCTCTCTACCAAATAAATAAAATCTTTAAAACAAAAAACCAATACATGAAATATTTTAATAAATGTGGGTATAAAATCCTCCCAATGCAATAGAAGATGGATAAACTTTCCCGGAGCAAATCCATTACACTCCTAGATGAGAAGAGGGCATTTAGGCCAGATCTTGAACACTGTGTAGGAGCACAGGAATCTGAAAAGGAGGAAACAGAATTTTTCAAAAGCATTGAGACAACAGAGCATGCAACACATCTAAAAACAGGCAAGGGCTCTGTTTAACTGGAATGTAGCCAGGGTAGTGATGAGCAATGAGAGGAGGCTCAAAAGGAAAACCAAAGAAATATTTTTACTAAGGTAGCACAGTACAGGAGATCTTGGACATTATATGTTAGTCAAGGGGGAAGTATTAATCATTTTAAATACTGTCATAGATTTCAAATAGTTTTCACAGAGAAATACTTGGTAGATGGATTAGAAAGTTAAGAAATTTGGAGGAGAGATGCATTGGCAAAGATTATATGAACTTGAAAAAGAAAGAGATAGAGATCGATCTAGATAGAGCATCAATAAAACTCATTGGTACACTGTTTCATGGTTCCAGAATAGGAGACAGATAAAACCTAGCAACAAATTTTATTAGGGAATATGGCTGACAAGGTTTCTAAACTCCCAAGGATGAGTAGATGGGGGCGACCTTGACTGAGATGTTGAATTTCAGGACAGAAGGTACTGAGTAAGGGTGAAATAATGCATTTAGTTATTAACTTAGCTTTAAAACTTAATATATCTATTAAATACTTAAAATATCTCTTAATCTCTTGAAAATATGGTTCTCAAATGCAGGAAAGGTATCTGAGCTGAAGATACATATATATTTAAGTATTGCCTTCTATCTCTTGTTGAATCCATCTCTCCAGTCAGTGCATGCATGGCTAAATACTGTGAAATGGGCCTCAGCAGCTGGATGTGGGAAATGACCCCTCATAGAGTGAGACGGCCCATGGCTGGGGAGAGCGACTCAGAGACTTGGCTCCTAGGAAATAGGAGCTAATCTCCATATTTAGTATAATTTATCACTGATTCCTGATAAAAACTTTCAGCAAATTAGTTATACAAAGGACCTTCCTCCCCCTGATAAAGAGTATTCACAAAAAAAAGAAGCCTCAGCTAATATTACACATAACAATTCAAAAAGTTTCTCCTTAAGATGAGGAACAAGGGTAGAAAGTCCTATACTATTCATTGCTGTGGAACATCACACTTGGTGTCTTTGCTGGTGCAGTAAGAGAAAAAAGAAGATATGAATGCTTCTAGAACTAAAAGGTAAGTTTAGTAATGTTTAAGGATACAGGATGAATAAGCAAATGAAAGCTGAATGTACAGAAAACATGAACAGATATTTCATCAAAAGGGTGTGAAAAGATGACAAATAATCAAGAGATGCTCATTGCACCAGGTGTTATATGCAACTGATCAGTCACTGAACTCTACATCTGAAACTTATGATGTACTATTTGCTGACTAACTGAATTAAATAAAATAAAGAGATGCTCAATATTACTAATCATTAGATAAATGTGAATTACAACCCTGGTATACCAGCTGAATGGAAAAAAAACAACACTAATGAACAGAACTGACAATATCAAGTTCTGACATGGATACACAATAAATGTATTTCTAACTGATAATTTTTTGGAGGGAGGTGGGATTTGAAAATGGTACTATAGAAAACATATTTGTAATTTCCAGTGAAGTCAAACAAATGCTGGCATACCTCAGAGACATTGGGAGTTTGGATCCAGACACGGCAAAAAAGCAAATATTGCAATGAGGCAGTCAAATAAATTATTTCGGTTCCCCAATACATAAAACAGTTATGTTTAAACTATACTGGAATCTAGTAATTGTGCAAGAGCATTATGTCTACAAAACAATGCACATACCTTTATTTAAAAAATACTTTACTGGTTTAAAAAAAATGTTAAGCTTCACCCAAGCTTTTAGCAAGTCCTAATCTTTTGGCTGACGGAGGGTCTTGTCTTGATGGTGATGACTGGTGACTGATCAGGGTGGTGGTTATTGAAGGCTGGGGTGGCTGTGGCAGTTTCTTTAAGACAAAATTGAAGTTTGCACATCAATGGACTCTTCCTTTCACAATTTCTCTGTCCCATGTGATGATGTTTTATAGCATTTTACCCACAAAAGAACTTCCAAAATTGGAGTCAATCTTCTCAAACCCTGCCACTGCTTTATCAACTAAGTTTATGTAATATTCTAAATCCTTTGCTATTATTTCAATGATCTTCACAGCATCTTTACCAGGAGTACATTCCATCTCAAGATATCACTTTTTTTTTCTTATCCATAAGAAATAATTACTCACCCATTGAAGTTTTATCATGAGATTGTAGCAATTCAGTCACATTTTAGGCTCCACTTCTAATTCTAGTTCTCTTGCTATTTCCACCATATCTGCATTACTTCCTCCACTAAAACCCTTACTGTCACCCATGAAGGTTGGAATTTCTTCCACACTCCTGTTCACATTGATATTTTGACCTTTTCTCATGAATCATGAATGTTCTCAAGGCATCTAGAATGGTGAATCCTTTCCAGAAAGTTTTCCATTTACTTTGCCCAGATCAGGTCTGTCACAGGAATCCCTATCTATGGCAAGTGTAGCCTTACAAAATGTATTTCTTAAACAATAAGAATTTAAGTCAAAATTAGTTCTTGATCCACATGGGCTATAGCATGGATGTTGTGTTAGCAGACAGGGAGACACTTACCTCACTGTACATCTTCATCAGAGCTCTTGGGTGATCTAGTGCATCGTCAAAAAGCAATAATATTTTCAAAAGAGTTTTTTTTGTTTTTTGTTTGTTTGTTTGTTTTGTTTTGTTTTCTTCTGAGCAGTAGTTCTCAACAGTGGACTTAAAATAATTCAGTAATCTCATTGTAAGCAGATGTGCTGTCATCCAGGCTTTGTCATTCCATTTACAGAGTGCAAGCGTAATTCTTGTAGATTTAGCAATTCTTAAGGGCACTAGAATTTTGGGAGAGGTAAGTGAGCACTGGCTTCACCTTAAAGTCACCAGCTGCATTAGCTGCTGTCCATTGAAGTTTTGAAGCCAGGCACTGACTTCTCCTCTCTAGCTATGAAATCACTAAGTGACATCTTCTAATAAAAGGCCACTTTATTTACATTGACCATCTGTCGTTTCCTGTAGCCACCTTCATTAATGATCTTGGCTAGATGTGGGTAACTTGCTGACATTTCTACATCAGTACTTGCTGCTTCACCTTGCATCTTTACGTTTTGGAGACCGCTTCTTTCTGAGCATCTCATGAACCAAGCTCTGTTAGCTTCAAACTCTTCTGCAGCTGCCTCACTTCTCTCCGCCTTCACAGAATTAAAGAGACTTGGGACCTTATTCCAGAGTAGGCTTTGGTTTTAGGAAATGTCGTGGCTGCTTTGACTTCTATCCAGACCACTAAAACTCTGTCCACATCAGCGGTAAGTCTGTCTCGTGCTCATCATGTGTGTGTTCAGTGCAGTAGCACTTTTAATTTCCTTTAAGAACTCTTTCTTTGCATTTGCAACTTTGGCTAACTGTTGTAAGAAGCTCAGCTCTTGGCCTTACTCACTTTTGGAAGGCCTTCTTTACTAAACTTAATCATTTCTATTAATTTAATATTTTTAAAAATGTTTTATTTATTTATTTGTTTATTTGAGAGAGAGAGATGAAGAGAGAGTGCAGGGGGCAGAGGAAGAGGAAAAGGGAGAGAAGTTCAGATAGACTCCAGGCTGAGCACAAGCTATGTGCAGGGCCTGATCCCATGGCCCTGAGATCATGGCCTGAGCTGAACCCAAGAGCCAAATGCTTAACCAACTGAACCTCCCAGGTGCTCCAAATTTCAACATTGTGGGGAATAGGGAGGCCTGAGGAGAGGGAAAGAGATGAGGGAATGCTTGGTGCAAGAGTTAGAACACACATAACATTTGCCTAAGTTGCTATCTTATATGGATACAGTTTGGGGAACCCCACGAACCTGGACAAATGGCACTGACAGACTTGCTTGATGCAGGATTCCCAGAAACCTTCAATGTAAAAAATGCAGTATCTGCAAAGTGCAATAAAGTGACACACATGGAAAAGGTCTTCCCGTAATTACCATTATATCCAGCAATCCTAACAGTTATTTACCGCCAATAAAAGCAAACTTTCATTAATACAAAAGTCTGTAGATGAATACATATATAATTAGTAAGAAATGACATATATCCCATTATCTTGTATATTATCTTCATTACTCTTTAATCATATAGTATGCTTTTTACTCTTTCAGTATTGTTTATAAATCACATGAGAAAGGGGATCATCTCTCCTTTCTAAATTCTTAAATGTTCCAGAAATACGATTGTCTTACTATGATCTTCAGTAACATGTAACAGAACAGTGACCTACCTAGTTGTTGGCAATAGAGGTCAGAATTATCTTACGTTAGAAATAACAAAAAGACTTAGCTCAGGATCAATGAGACACTGTATTTTTAAAAATCTTATAAGGGCACCTGGGTGGCTCAGTTGGTTAAACGACTGCCTTAGGCTCAGGTCATGATCCTGGAGTCCCAGGATTGAGTCCTGCATCAGGCTCCCTGCTCAGCAGAGAGTCTGCTTCTCCCTCTGACCCTCCCACTTCACATTCTCTCTCTCTCTCTCCCATTCTTTCTCTTTCTCAAATAAAAAAATAAAATCTTAAAAAAATCTTATAAAAAATATGCCAGGAAAACTAACCATTTAGATGCTTATCAATTAATAGAGTATCACTATTTAATTTGATAACTGATGATGTGCCAGATATTTAAAATAACAGAATATTTCTTGCATGTCTTCTTGGATCATAAGTTATACTCCAAGATTTCTGTGCAATATTTTAAAATTTTTATGTTCTTTAAAAGTTTAAAAACTGTTTTATATAAATATAAAACAATGATCCACTATTAACAGAATACACTATTTACATGTATTTTTCAACTTCAGTAATAGAATGTAAAGAAATCTTAAGTATACAGGAAAACATTTTGGCTACATGCCTAGATACATTTCTCAGGCATCTGCAACAGAGTACCCTTCCTATTGTAATTCAGAAAATTACCATATCCCAATATTTTAGAGACATATTTATCACCATCATAAAATTATAGACAAAAAAAGAAATTCACAAAATTAAATTTGAACTCTACCTTAATTCATGAGTCTGAAAGAACTTAGGGATATTTCTGGGATCACTAGATAATGTGGTAGAGAAATGCTGAATTGCCTATCCAGTATAAATCATGTTTATACTATTCTGATTATTGGCACATAACACTGACATGTGCTTCATGCCTTAACATGACATTCATGGTCCTCAAGATCTAAAGCTAGATAAAAATGTAAACCTAATAGCTCAGAGAAGTAAAAATTAAAAATTGTTTTCCACATCAATACATCTACTTTTATTAAGCATGATTAATCATCTACCATATACTTACCATATCACCACGATGTCTGAGCATAATTTGCATCAAAATTGATGGCATATTTTACCAGGTTTCCTGAATACTTACACTGAAAGATTGTTGTCAAAGTCATCTGCAGTTTAAGACAAAATGTGATAACTTGTTTCTATTCTCTTTGCAGGCTATAATTTACTGAAAACTCAAAGTTTAAATTGTTAGGAGCACTCATTTTGACAATGAAATTATTAGCATTCTAGAAGGCTAACAGGATACAAGTTTACAAATAACCAAAAGAGAGTAACTAGAAATGGGTAAAGCAGCATTTATGGGATTATGCTGAGAAAAAAAAGTATAATAACCTATATTCAAGTTTAATCTAGTATATTGTTAACCTACTACATTTTTATCATTTATTTAATATAATATAGTAAGTGACTCAAGAAATAACTCTCTTTTTAAACACAACAGAAATATCCCATCAGATAAAAGACTGTCTAGGTAATTTAGATACATGAAATAGTTTAAAATATCATTTTTTCATATAGTTTTCTCCTTTTCAATACCCTCCTTCTTTATTATTGCTAATCCAGCTCATAGAAAAAATTCAACCTCAATAAATACAAAGCATGTATAATGATATCCCCTAGAAGGTGTTTTTCCCACAGGATTAAAAAAAAATCAAGTAAAAAATACAGACATTTCCAAAGGTAGTAATGTTAAAACTTATTTATATTCAGGTCCATATATATGCATATGTGTGTGTTGTGTGTATATATAGTAACTGTATGTAAGTGTATATATAAGACAGAGGCAGAGAGACAAAGATAAATGAAGATTTTTCCCCCATTGAAACTCTTTTACTAGGACTTAAAAGCAGAAGACAAAGCTTAAAATCCCTTAAGAACTAAAAGAAACATAGCAAAACCAAAACATATTCCTTTCTTTAAACAAATACATCTAACTAGATTCTAATTAGAATCCTATATTTAAGAAGTAACTAAATGTCATCCATGTAAGTTTGCTGGCATATAATTATTTTTAAACAGATCTTAATGTTTGTTGACTTCAATTATGACATGGGCCATATGCTTATTCTGAAAATCATTTAGAATAACCAGCAATAAAATATCTTAGCAAGAAAAGAATTAAGATGATAAATGGTAAATGGAATGGTTTGAAGTTAGTTTAGTCCAGTAGTTTTCAACAATTTCCTGCTTTCTGGAGCTCAACTATTGTTATTTTCTTAATTAGATTTTTTTTTTCTCCTATGGCTGATAATGTCTTTACTAAAAGTAGCTATTCCTTTATGCTTGTTTCTTCTTTCATTTTGGATATTTTAATAATTATATTTACACTATAATCTGTGTTCATTTCCCTATTGTTTAAAAATAGAAGAGACATTGGGGCACCTGAGTGGTTCAGCAGGTTAAGCATCTGCCTTCAGCTCAGGTCATGATCTCAGGGTCCTGGGATTGAGCCCCACATCAGGCTCTCTGCTCAGCAGGGAACCTGCTTCTCCCTCTCTCTCTGCCTGCCTCCCTGCCTAATTGTGATCTCTCTGTCAAATAAATAAAATCTTTTAAAAATAAACAAACAAATAAATAAACAAACAAATAAAAGAGACATTATTTTAAAACAGAAGACCTTGACTCTAAGCCATGTGACAAATCAAGGCATACCCTGATAAAGGATGGGAATACCCAGGAGCTCAGGAGATTGTTCCTCTGTGTGAATGCTACCCACAGTTGGTGATGGGCAGCCTAAATTATGGTTTTCCAGTGGGCATGGTAGTGAGCACAAATCTCAAGATACATTTAGTTGTTCTATGTTTATTTTTAATGGGAGTAATATTTGTTGAAAGAATCCATGTTAAGTATTTGAAAAACAATTTGAAAACAGGAAAGGGGACTCTTCAGTATAAGCAGAATAGGCATGATAACTATTAGTATACTTGGGAAAAAGAAGAAGTTAAAGATTTTCTCAGAGATTTAGAGTAAGATAGAAAATGCAAATGCCAAACAGTGTGTGAAAAAGATCAGAAGTTCATTTACAAACTTTAAATTCAAAAATTTAAGAACTTCAAAATTTCAAAACTTCAAAAATTTAAGAAAATTATATAGCTTTTATTGAAAAAATATGAATATTTTGATTAGGTTAAAAGAAACAGGAAGCGTGCAGAATATAGTTATAACCAGTTGCATTTGTCCACACATATATTTATAGATACAGAAATAGAAGCAATAAAAATATATGGAGGGCCAAATGGATGTACTTGGTTATTTCTCATATCTAGGAATAAATTGTATTTTAGGTGTTAATGGTGTGAATAAAAAATATGAGGAAAAGGAATAAGAATAAAGAGATAGTCTCAACATGCAGACATTAACTTTTCCTAGGAATAAGGTAAAACAGTATGGATTTTACTGAATATTCTCATTTAATAAAATGCAACCATTTGTGCAGTGGTCTTCCCCATATCCTGAAATGATTAGTTTCAAGTTTCAAATTTGCTATATTGATTCTATTTCACTAGCACTGAAATGGAATGTACTTGAAACCACTCATCATGACAGAAAGAGCTACAGATGAACACTCAGAGGTACAGGAATATATCTATCATATCCTGCCAAGGTTTCCTTTCAATTACCCTATACTTCTATAGAACGGGCTTTGGAAGTATGATTTCTTCAGAGACTGGGATAGAGACATCTATAGCAGTCCTTTATTCTAATCGTAAATAGTCTAGTATGTCTACAGTATATTTGACATAAGAGATGATGCTTGGCTTCTGGGTAAAAAATGATGACTTTCTGAAGGCTTAAGAGTTTTATCTTAGACCTAGCCCCAAGACACATGTGAGATATTCTGAGAGAGATTTCTGTAACTCTGATTTTCTAATGTGCTGATACATTTGGCTGGAATCCATAGAAACTCACTTCATAGAAAATCCTTATTTGGGATGCATCAATTATTCTTTTCATACAAGGAAATCACAGAGAAGAAGGAATTCCTCTTTGAGAACATCACAAATCAGCATTTCTTACTTCTTTGAGGATATGCAGTGCACTTTAATCTCCTTTTCTTTATTTTTTTAAAGTCTTTATTTATTTATTTGACAGACAGAGATCACAAGTAGGCAGAGAGGCAGGCGGGGTGGGGGGGGTGGAGAGCAGGCTTCCTGCTGGGCAGAAAGCCCAATGCAGGGCTCCATCCCAGGACCCTGGGATCATGACCCGAGCCGAAGGCAGAGGCTCCAACCCACTGAGCCACTCAGGTGCCCCTTAATCTCCTTTTCTTAAAGTAAGCTGGAAAGTTTAATATTCCTGCCATGATGGCTAGCTGGAATATTTTATGTAGCTGGAATATTTTATATCTCTGAACTCTCTTTAGATAGTTACTTTCTTCTGCTAAGAATGGATGCCTGGTTATTAAAATTAGCAGAGCAAAGATATATAAATGCCCACAAAGCCCTCAAATGAGTTTACTGTTGGTAGAATACCCAAATGTGGATCTCTGCTGAGCTAGTGCTATTTTTAGAAAACATGAGGTATGGGTTAAAAGGAAGGGCTGATGATAATATAAAGTAGGGCCAAAGTTACAAAATGTTTCTCCAGAGACTTGATTTAGATCTCAAAGTTCCCTCTACAGTTAAAATAACTACACCCTGATGTATCCATACCTTGTAATGAGTACACAGTGTTTAATTTTCCAAGAACTTCAAATAACTAGTATAGATAATTCAACTTCTTTCTTCACAATGAACACTCAACACTTAACTAAGAAAAGTGTTGTAGAAAGAACACCTGTAAATTGGTATTAAATATAATAGGACTTGAGGAATTACGAGAACTCCTTTTATAATGTTTTATTACTTCTTTGCAATAGTAAACTTTCTCTAAGGTATGTTACAAATATAATCAAAAGCATCTCATAGGAGGAAGCATAATATGAACCTCATTATAAGAGATTATCCTAGTACAAGATTTCAAAGCCCACTACTTCACTCTGCATTGGGCCTTAAATATTTTAATTAGTGTACACATCAAAGTCTTTCCAAGGATGCTTAAATACCTGGTGTCTTGAATGAGAACACGGTCTAAAGCCAGAATGCTTTGTTTTAAACCCTGGCTCCATTATTTAATGCTCCTGTAACCCTAAGCACATCACTTAGACTTGTTTCCTTATTTGTAAAATGGGATATGAGATAATAATGATACTAAACACAGAGAAACACAGAGAGTGATTGATCAGTACATAGGGGGGAAAAAACATATGAATGAAATTTAAAGGTGCACAACTGTAAGACAAAATAGGAGGCTATTATAATCTTTACCTACTCAGTAGCAAAAACAATCAAATCCATCCAAACATATCCTTACTCTATGTTTAGTGAACATTCTCCACACTCCCCTACAAACTTAAAAACTCAAAAGGTAGTTATTTGCTTTATAAGAATAGAAACGTCACAAATGTGCAATGTGATTCAACGGGTAAGTAATGCTTGTGTGGTATGTTTGGTCTGGTTGTCGGTTCCTGGTTTATTATGTTCTTAGTCTAGAAACTCCTGTCTTGTGAATGTTTACTCTGACATTTTATAACATCTCCTGTAATTTTTTTTTTTTTTGCTCAGAAGATAAAAATACAGTTATATCGGGGCGCCTGGGTGGCTCACTGAGTTAAAGCCTCTGCCTTCGGCTCAGGTCATGATCCCAGGGTCCTGGGATCGAGTCCCGCATCGGGCTCTCTGCTCAGCAGGGAGCCTGCTTCCACCTCTCTCTCTGCCTCTCTCCCACCCCCCACCCCACCTGCCTCTCTGCCTACTTGTGATCTCTGTCTGTCAAATAAATAAATAAAATCTTTTTAAAAAATAGTTATATCTGTTCAAATATGCTTAAAACAACAAATTCTTTTTCTTGTTTATATCATAAAAATGCCAAACTAACAAGCACCTGTTTGTCTGGCCATTTATTTAGTTAGACATCTAGGTTGCCCAGACGTGGTAAAGAGAAATGGTCTTCCTAGTGTTCAGCGTGCCCAAAGGGAAGCCTCATTCTTCTACCTGCCTCAATGAAACTAAATTCTTACAAACTTATGAGGAAAGAAGCAGGAAAAAAAAGAAAAAGAGGAAAGAAAGTCCTCTGTAAAAAGAATATAAAATGTATTTAGGAGCACATCTCTCCTTAGTTTTTTGTTCATATTAGAATGAAACTGTTTGAAAGAGCTTGTTAAAGCTCCATCTCTTTTTGGCATTTAAAGTGGAACTAATAGTTATGTTTATGATAGTGGGATTTTAAATGTGTAACTGCATTTGCATTATAAAAAATTTTAAACTAAACTTGAAGCTTTGGATGGGACAAGAATTCAAGCATTGTGAAACATTAATATTCAAAAGAAATAACTAAATCATGTCATAATTGTCTAGCACTATTTAAATATAAATGGCAATAGTGAATGTTCTTAACAAATGCACTTTTACATTTTAACCTGGTTAGGCATTTATGAAAACAAAGCCAGAGAAGAAAGCCTCATTGAACTATAAGCCAGAAAGAGGATGGAACTCTTCTTC
>PISX010013207.1:0-57689 GCA_004024625.1 Mellivora capensis | reverse complement strand
GTGCGCCTGCTTCTCTCCCTACTTGTGATCTCTGTCAAATAAATAAAAAAAATCTTAAAATAAGAAGAGGCCAACTGTAGGGGAGCCTGGGTGGCTAAGTAGTTGGCCATCTGCCTTGTGCTCAGGTCATGGTCCTGGGATACTGGGATTGAGTCCCTGCATTGGGCTCCCTGCTCAGCAGGAAGCCTGCTTCTCCCTCTACCACTCCCCCTGCTTGTGTTCCCTCTCTTGCTGTGTGTTTTTATGTCAAATACATAAATAAAATCTTAAAAAAAAAAGAAAGGCCAACTGTTGCTGGGCCGGTGGACCTCCGAGGATGCAGGAGGACAAGGGGAGGGAGGACAGGAAGCTGAGCTGCTGGAGCTGGGAGCCACATCCTGGGTGAGGGGAGTCTGCGGTCTCAGCTGGGACCATTGTCTGTTCTCTTCCTGGAAGTCTTTTCCAACAGAAAATACACCCTCCCCTATTACCCAGCACAGGTCTACCTTCCCCTGGTTCTTTATGCTCAGTATCTATCCCTACCTTATTGAAAAAATGAAAGCATTCTCTCTCATTTAGACATTGGGAAAGGGGGCACCTGGGTGGCTCAGTGGATTAAAGCCTTTGCCTTCAGCTCAGGTCATGATCTCAGGGTCCTGGGATCGAGCCCCCAAGCTCCGCATGGAGCACCCGCAGCAACGGGCTCTCTGCTCAGCAGGGAGCCTGCTTCCCTTCCTCTCTCTCTGCCTACTTGTAATCTCTGTCAAATAAAAGAAGTAAAATCTTTAAAATAGAAAAAAAGAAAAAAAAATAGACATCAGGAAAGGAGCTTGTGTCAAAGAGAAGGCCAAGGAGAAGGTAAGGATCACAGGGTGTGGGGGAGAGGTGTAGTGATGATGTAGTTTTGGAATACAGGTGAGGTTCGGTGGGGTGAGGTCTGGAGCCGATGACCAAGAAAGAACTCTTGATCCATCTTTGGTACAAAATGGTGGTTTTATGAAAGCACAAGGACGGAAGCGTGGGCACAAAGAGTTGCCGCCCCAGGGTGGTGAGGGGTGGCTGGTTTTATACTTGGGAATTGGGGGTGGGTAAGGAAAAGGGAGGTTTCAAAAGAACTTTCGTATGCTAAAGAGGACCTACCAGATACTGGAGGCCTTGCTATTGGTCAAGCTAAGGTTGTTTTTCCCTCTAGTAAGACATTAAGGCAGTTGGGAGCTTCCTGGAGGAATGTCATACAAATCCCACCCAGGAGTGGGGGAGGGAGGAGGTTGCCGGGTGTCAGCCTGTGCCTTGTCCTCAGTTAGCCTTCTGCCCCCTCATCCGGCCTGATTCCCTCTTGCCGGCCTGATTCCCTCTTGCCGTTAGCAAAGTATTGGTATTAAGGCAGCTGAGTTCCGAGAAGAATGTCACTCGGCCTGTTTCAAGGACCTGTCAATGGGCCACGGAAAGTAAGGAAATTTAATAGTTTTTCTTCTGCCTTTGTTTCCCACATCACTAAGCTACTTACAGCCCATTGACAAATCCCTAAGTCAGGCAGAGTCTGATCTTCCTCAAGGAATACACAACCACCTTAAGGTATTTGTCAATGGGCTGCAAGTTTTAAGGAAATTTAATTTTACCTACATTTCTTTAGCCTTTGTTCTCATCTTGGAAGCAGCCAGTCACAAAAGACCACATGCTGTGTGATTCCATTAACGTGTCCGTAAGAGGTGAATCTATGGGAAACGCCCTCCCTTTATGCATGGCAGCCGGTTCCCCATTTGCTCCTCCCCCAAGCCCCAGGCAAGCTCTAATTTAATTTCTGTCTCTACATTTATCTGTTCTTCTGTTGATGGACATTTAGGTTGTTTCCATCTGTGGCTATTGGAAATAATGCTACTATGACCATATGTGTACAAAATTTTGTTCCAACACATGTTTTCAGTTCTCTGGGGTGTATACCCAGAAGTGGAATTGCTGGGTCATGTGGATATTCTAACTTTTTGAAGAACTGCCAAAGTGTTTTTCACAGCCCCTGTACCATTTTATGTTCCCACCAGCAAGCTTGAGTACTTTCCTCTCCCTTTACTCTCAGGGACTTTTTAAGGAGTATGGTCTTCTTTAATTTTTAAAAAAATAATAAATAATAATTAATTAGTGAGAGAGAGTCAAGTTTGAGTCCAAGCTGGGGGGGGGGGGGGGGGGTAGGGGCAGAGAGAGAAGCAGACTCCCTGCGCAGCAGGAAGCCAGATGGGGGGCTCGGTCCCAGGACCCCAGGATCATGACCTGAGCCCAAGGCAAAGGCTTACCCCACTGAGCCACCCAGGTGTCCCTAAGGAGTTGGCACACTCACGTCAGTTGTTCAGGCTGTAATCGTCTAGCCTGTGGCTACTCTGTTGGGAGAAGAAAGCCTGCCTTTTGGTTGGAAGTTAGTACCCTGGCCATGGCGGTAATATTGATGAAGTTCTAGAACACAGGTGAGGTTCGGTGGGGTGAGGTCCGGAGCCGATGACCAAGAAAGAATTCTTGAGACATCTTTGGTACAAAATGGTGGTTTATTAAAGCATGAGGACAGGACACGTGAGCAGAAAGAGCTGCTGCCCGCGGGATGTGAGGAGTGGTCTATTATATACTTGTAAGTTAGGGAGGGGATTAGGGATGATGTAAGTCTCTAACGAATTTTGGAAGCAAGGTTTCTAGGGCTTTGAGGGGTTAGCTATTGTCTGGGGAAAAGGTTATTCATCACCAGTAATAAAAGCTTCTCGTGAGACCCTCGTGAGATGTGTATCAGTGGGCCATAAGCTTGGGAATGATTGTCAGCACTATCTTGGAGGTTTAGAGATAAAGTTTCCAAAGGAATTGTTAAAGCAGACTTACAGGATCCTGGTTGGGGTAGGGGTTCAGTCAGGCTAGGATTGCCTTTTGCCCTTAGCAAAGCCTTAAGGTGGGGGTAGTTGAATCCCTAGAGGAGAGTCACTCTGCCTGTTTTAAGGGCTTATCAGTAGGTAAGGAAATTTAATAATTTTTCTTCTGCTTTTTTTTAAAAGATTTTATTTATTGATTTGACAGAGAAAGATCACAAGTAGGCAGAGAGGCAGGCAGAAAGAGAGAGAGGGGAGGAAGCAGGCTCCCTGCTGAGCAGAGAGCCCGATGTGGGACTCGATCCCAGGACCCTGAGATCATGATCTGAGCCGAAGGCAGAGGCTTAACCCACTGAGCCACCCAGGCGCCCCTTTCTTCTGCTTCTGTTTCCCACATCAATATGACCCAGAAATTGGTGTCCTCTCTTTATTCCTGTTCTTTTATAAAGTTGTCTTGGGCACGGGAGAGCCACCTAAATCACCAGGACAGCTGCTAATCTTAAGATTCCTGTGTGAGTTTCCTCCTCATTGGTCTAATGTGATTCTCTCCACATCCCTGGTGTCACCTCTTCCGGCCACGGCCACGAGAACTCCACTGCAAGCCGGATGAAACCAGTACCTGACTGAATTGAAACCCAACTAGGCACCCTTTCCTAGGGAAGTTGGCTGTGAAGGCTGCGTGTGTTGGAATGGAATGTCGCTTAGGCCATGATGGAATTCTATCTTTACTGTTTTCTGTCAATGTCCTCTAACTACTTAAGCTACAAAACTGGGTACTTTCCTCTTGAAAAGCTTTTTTTTTTTTTTTTTTTAAAGTTGAAAACCTTTTCTAGTGTTTTCCATGGGTTAAAAACAATGGGTTCTGGGACGCCTGGGTGGCTCAGTTGGTTAAGCGGCTGCCTTCAGCTCAGGTCATGATCCCAGCGTCCTGGGATCGAGTCCCACATCGGGCTCCTTGCTCAGCAGGGAGCCTGCTTCTCCCTCTGCCTCTGCCTGCTACTCTGTCTGCCTGTGCTCACTCTCTCTCTCTCCCTCTCTCTCTGACGAATAAAAACAACAACAACAACAACAAAAACAATGGCTTCTTTGTGGCCTTCACGGTGGGGCCTTCAGCAAGAGTAGCCAAGCTGCGGTGTAGCCTTCACAGTAAAGCAAACTCGTTCCATACATTAGCACTCATCATAGTCTAGAATGCAATGGTTAGGGGTACCTGGGTGGCTCAGTTGTTAAGTGTCTGCCTTCGGCTCAGGTCATGATCCCGAGGTCCTGGGACCGAGCCTCACATCGGGCTCCCTGCTCGGCGGGAAGCCTGCTTCTCCCTCTTCCACTCCCCCTGCTGTATTCCCTCTCTCACTGTGTCTCTCTGTGTCAAATAAATAAAAATAAAATCTTAGAATGCAATGGTGAAGCTGGGGAGCCGGGGGGGGGGGGTTGGCGGGGGTAGAGGCAGGTCTTCATCCTACAGGGCGTTTACGGCAGGTGGTGATCATAGCAGTTTCATTTGAGGGATCCCTTGGATCACTTTGGCACTAGGAATCTGACAGATCCTGCATGTGGGACTCCACCCAGGAATTGGGAGTTGGGGGTCAGGGGATGGGAGTTGGGTTGGAGTGGTGGACGTTGGGGGGTGATTTTCTTGGTAATAGACCTTCTCTCATCAGTCACCAAGGACACTCCACTAGGATGTCTATTTAACCCACTGGAAACAATTCACATTCCAAAATTTAAGAAGGGTACTGCATGGCCTCAGTAGGATCTAGCAGTTAGATCTCTTCTGCAGGAAACAGGGCAAATAGACAGAGGTAGCCTAGGTCCATCCAGAACTTCAGGGTTCTAAATCAGGACCCAGACCTAAATACCTCTTGCAGAATGTGTTTGGTCATAACCAGACTAGTAAACTCCTTCCTGATATATTGGATGATAATGATCTAAACAGGCCTCTTCTGAATAAACCCATATTGGAGGAAACACAGGCCATCCCTGACAAAGGGGATGCTGCCTCTCATTGTTCTCCTGATAGATGTAGGGCTTCTCCCTCATTCATTTCCTGGGTTAATGGCTATAATTGGAACCAACTGTCTGTTAGTTTACCTCAGGATGGGGGCTTTAAGGAATATTCCCGGGGCACCTGGGTGGCTCAGTCAGTTAAGTGTCTGCCTTTGGCTCAGGTCATGATCCCAGGGTCCTGGGACTGAGCCCCATGTCAGGCTCTCTGCCCATCAGGGAGCCTGCTTCTCCCTCTACCTCTGCTGCTACCCCTGTTTGTGCTCTCCCTCTCTCTAATAAATAAATAAAATCTTTCTTTTTAAAGGAATATTCTCAAGCAGCTTGCAAAATTCCCTTTGTTTTGGGATAATTCTGTGTTCCCCAGCCAGATGTGGACTGCCTATTACGTCTTTTTGGCGGGAAAATATGGCATCTGCTCCTCTGTTGAGCTGATCGCCTCTAGAACTGGGAACCCTTTCTCTGCCTCTGGCCATACTTTGCCTCTTCAGTCTCCCTTTTCTCTTAGTGTTTCCGCACCGCCTTGGGTGCAGCCTGCATAAGTGGCTTCTAGACCGTCCTCAGTGCCTTTGCCACCTTTGGTTCCTCCTCCTCCCCCCCTGTCCAGGAGCACAGAGCATACTCTGGATTTAACACCGCCCACTTCAATTTCTCCACCAGTGTCTCAGGTAAAAATTAACAATGGGGAGCAAACTCACAACTTTTAAAAGCGAATCCAGGTGGAACAGAGTTCGGTATTTAAACTAATTTAAGTTTTTGGTTTAATTAAGGTGGCCCTGTCTTTTAGAGTTATCAGCATTAAATGTGAAACTTTCATTATACCAAGAATTGAGGGTCAGATAAGCTTGTGTTATCTCTGTTGCAATTTTATTTTTTTAAAGATTTTATTTATTTATTTATTTGAGAGAGCGAGACCGAACTCAAGTAGGCAGAGTGGCAGGCAGAGGGAGAGGAAATGCAGGCTCCCAGGTGAGCAAAGAGCCCGATGGGTTGCGGGAATGGGGGGGGGGGGCTACTTATTACGTCCCACATCTGCAACTGATCAAGGATGGGGTCCACGTCACCATCCACTCTCTCCTCTCTAAAGCTCTCCGCTCTTCTTTGGGGATAAGCCCAAGGGGTGTAGAGGGAAAGAGGGAACTTTTCATCAGGACTGCGCCAGAGTGGAGTCCCCCAGGTCTCTGGGCGGGAGAGTGGGGCAGGTCCCCAGCTCCAACCAAACCTCTACCCGACAACAGTAGGCGGGACTCACAAAATGGACGCCCATGCGCAGTTTAGGAAGGCCGCCGCGCCTGCCCTCGCCATCGTCTCCCAACCTCTCGAATTTCCCGGGCGCTCCGCCCCACAACCGCCCGCCCTGTAGTTGCCAAGGCGTCGCGCCGGAAGTGACCTCACGACGGTGGCGTGGAGACGCGGGGCGCTTCCGGCCGCCGCTGTGGGGGTGGGTTGTGGAGAAGACCCTCAGCCTCCGGGTCTTGTCCTGTTGCGGGGTGGACTTGGCGAGGTGTGCGGAGGAGGCGGCGGCCAAACGGCGTGGAGGTGGGAGCGAGGCGGCGGCTGGGCTCTGGGCGCTTGCGGGAGGGGGCTTCCGGGGTTGCCAGGCGGGTTTGCTTTTGGGCTTCGGGGTTCCAGGCCTTGTAGACTTTTATCGAGGCCGGCGCGAGCTGGGGACCAGGTCCTAGGGGCTGCGTCAGGGGGTATGGTTTGAGGTGGGAGACTGAGGGCAGCAGGGTTCTAAATAAATCGGGAATCGTGTGAGTTGTGAGGCATGAGCGGCCTAGGCTCTTGGCTTCGCCTCTTTGATGGCCGCTGCAGCTCGCCCACTGTTTGCTCCCTGCCTCAGTGTCCTGTTGCACAATGGAGTAGGGTGGCATGGAACAGCTTGGGTGCCCCAGCCGTGACCGATAGCCTGAGGACGGAGGTGAACTGGGGTCTGAAAGGGAAGGTGGTTGAGAAATTAATGATACCTGCCAGGGCGCAGCTTCTTGATTCTTTTCAGCTGTAGGTTTAAGTCTGAGCTTCTTCAAGTGTTCTTTGTGTGATGTTGATTGAATTTATCAGTAGTTGGCTTGTTGAGCGGTTCAAGTGTTTTGGTGTGCAAGGCGTAGTCCTCGCCTGCTTGGCCAGTTTTCAGTGACTCCTCCAATTCCAGAGCTAGAAGGAGTCCTTAACAACTCTCCTATGGTTACTGATGAGGAATGAGAATGGTTTTTGTTCTCTTCCCTAGCCAGTCTAAACTTATTTCAGTCTGCTGTCAAATACAGGTCTTTCTACTCCATCAGAACATAAATGACTGTCTCTGAGCAGGTTAGTATTTCAGCTGGAAACCTCAGATGGATTCTAGGCTTTTTTTTTTTTTTTTTTTTAAATAATGGCAGTTTAGGTGTACCGAGTTCAAAATTCCTGTTGGTTTCTCTGTATGAAGTGAAGATGGTTACAAACATAACTTTTTTTTTTTAAAGATTTTATTTATTTATTTATTTGACAGAGATCACAAGCAGGCAGAGAGGCAGGCAGGGAGAGAGAGGAGGAAGCAGGCTCCCTGCCGAGCAGAGAGCCCAATGCGAGGCTTGATCCCAGGACCCTGAGATCATGACCTGAGCCGAAGGCAGAGGCTTAACCCACTGAGCCACCCAGGCGCCCCCAAACATAACTTTTTGATTACTAAGAATTTCTTTGGTGGAGCTTCCTAGTGGGGGTAAGGCTGTGGGACTAGCAAAGTGTGTTTCAAAACTTTTTTTGACCTGGGACCTACGATTAGATACATTTACATTATGACTTAATGTGCTCCCAGCATACGCAGAGTACACACACACACAGAGCCCAAAAGTTTACCCTTTCTGCATATGATCCCCTTTGACACTTTCTGTTTCATTAAAAGAAAGTTGATTGCAACTCACTAAATTGACAACATGACTGCCAAAGACCCATAGTTTGAAAAACAATGGACTAGAACATGTTTAAGATATTTGTAATTCCTGAGATGCTGTAATTAACGCAAAGTGGGAAATGTGTCTTTTTCCTGTCCTTTATAGGCAGAGGAGCAAGGATACTAGAGTTATAAATTCCGTCAGAACAATAGGACAGGACATTCAAATTGGTATCTCAAAGGAATGTAGTGATAGTGTGTCAGAATTTTAGCCAGGCATTTGTTAAGTCTTTTATGAGGACCTGGTGGGTGAGATAGGGGAAGTTGCTAGAGTGTGGTAAAATTAGATGGAATCCTGGTTTTGAGCATCAGTGTCTGGAGGGGTTTGATTTATGGGTACGACTTACAGTTGGGATTCTGGTGAGTTGAGGCTGCATCACTTTCTTTATATACAGTATGTATTTAAAGCTTTATCTGGAAGGTGTGCTTATCAGATTTGTTGCCTTTATGAAGTGAAGAGAGAAAATATCATCTGGTTAATCTCAAGATTTGTCCAGTGCAGTTTAATGAAATGGAAGGGTCATATACGTGTGAAAAATTTCAGTTGGGTCTAAAAAAATGCAGTTATACCAGTTAATGAAGGTAGAGATGTGACTTAGAAGGGGCTCGAGTAGAGTCTCAGTCACCTGAATCAATCACGTGGTTAGAGCTGAAGTGCTCTACAGTAGTAGATAACATTAGGAGAATGTAGAATCTAGAAGAAGAAAGGAAGGTTGACCCCAGCACTGGTTGACTCCGTCCTGAAGTATTAGGTGTATGTCTGGGTACTCTACAAAAGTAAATTAACTTGGGGGTAGAAGTTAAAAGGATTTGGAATTCGTCAAATTTTCAAAAATAATTTGTGTGTGTGTGTGAAGATACGATGGAGTTGCTTTGGCATGAATCTTTTTCCATTGTTACTCGGGTCTTAAAACATTTTTTAGTGTTCAGAACGTTAGAAAATCTATGTATCTCTTACACGTTAAGATGGCATTTGAAATTTTTCATCATGAATTTAAGTAGTTTTAATAGTTTAGGATGTAATTTTTGATGTGTAAATATTGGCTTTTAAAAAATAAATACAAAGGGTGCCTTGGTGGCTCAGTTGGTTAAGCGTCTGCCTTTTTCTTCCGTCTTCGACTCAGGTCATGATCCCAGGGTCCTGGGATGGAGCCCCGTATTGGGCTCCCTGCTTAGTGGGGAGCCTGCTTCTCCCTCTCCCTCTTCTCCTCCCCCCTGCTTGTGCTTGCGCCCTCTTTATCTCTGTCAAGTAAAAAATAAAGTCTCTAGATAAAAAAATAAAAAATACAAAGTTATCTAAATACACAATTTGATATTTTTATTTTATTTTTTAAAGTAGCTCCATACCCAGTGTGGGGCTTGAACTCACAACCTCCAGATCAAGAGCCACATGCTCTACTAACTGAGTCAGCTAGGAGCCCCTTGATGTTTTAAAAATGTACAAATAACTTAAAAAAAAAAAGATTTTATTTATTTACTTGTGACAGATCACAAGTAGGCAGAGAGGCAGGCAGAGAGGGAGAGAGGAGGAAGCAAGCTCCCTGTAGAGCAGAGAGCCCTATGCGGGGTTTGATCCCAGGACCCTGGGATCATGACCTGAGCCGAAGGCACAGGCTTTAACCCACTGAGCCACCCAGGCACCCCCAAGTAACCTTTTCTATATTAAAAAAAAAAAACCAAACAAACTCTAATGTGTATAAATGGTGTATTTATTTGAGTTTTGGATATTAAACCAATCTTGTGTTCCTGGAATGAACCCCACTTGGTCATAGTGTATATATTTTTTATATGTTGCTAAATTTAGTTTGCTAAAATTTTGTTAAGGATTTTCGTGTCTGTGTTCATGAGGGATGTTGAAGTTTTCTTATAATGTTGTTGGCTTTAGTTTCAGAGTGATAGTACCTTCATAACGAGTGGTGAAATGTTACTTTCTCTTTTGTTTCCTGAAAGAGTTTGTGTAGCATTTATTTTTCTATATGTTTGATAGAATTTACCAGTGGAGTCTTCTGGGCCTGGGCTTTTTTTTTTTTTTTTTTAAGATTTTATTTATTTATCTGACAGAGAGGGAACACAAGCAGGGGGAGCAGCAGGCAGAGGGAGAGGGAGAAGCAGGCTCCCTGTGGAGCAGGGGGCCTGATGTGGGGCTCAATCCCAGGACCCTGGGATCACGATCTGAGCCAAAGGTAGATGCTCAACTGATGAGCCATTCAGGAGCCCCATTTAAAAAAAAATAATTTATTTATTTGAGAGAGAGAGAGAAAGTAGATGCATAGGGGAAGGGGCCAAGGGAGAGGGAGAGAGAATATCAAGCCGACTCCTCACTGAGCGGAGAGCTGGAAGGGCCCCATCCCTTGACTCTGACATCATGACTTGAGCTGAAACCAAGAGCCAGAGGCTTAAATGACTGAGCTACCCAGGCGACCCACTTTTTTTTTTTTTTTTTTTTTTAAGATTTTATTTATTTGACAGAACAAGTAGGGGGAACAGCAGGCAGAGGCTCCCTGCTGAGCAGGGAGCCCAATGTGGGGCTCAATCCCAGGCCCCTGGGATCATGACCTGAGCTGCAGACAGACACTTAACTGAGTGAGCCACCCAGGTGCGCCCCCCTTCTTTTTTAAGTTCGTTTGTTATAACCTCTACACCCAACATGGGGCTCAAGCTCAGGACCTTAAGATCGAGAGTCACATGCTCTACCCACCAAGCCAGGCACCCCACTAAATAAGTTTCTCTACTTGATACAGGTCCATCCAGATTTCCTATTCTTGAGTCATTTTCGGTAATTTGTATTATTCTGGGGATTTGTCTGTATCATAGTTTTCCTTTTTTTTTTTTTTTGTTAAGATTCATTTATTTTAGAGAGTGTGAGAGTGCAGAAGTGGGAGAGGGAGAGAGAATCTCAAGTGGACTCCACTCTGAGCTCACAACCCCAGCCTAAAGGGAGTCCAGGAGTCCAAGGCTCAATTGACTGAGCCACTGAGGCACTCCAAGTGTGGTTGTGTTCTGATGCACCTTAATTGGTAATGGGGCCTATTTGGCCCATGGGCTATAGTTTTCAGACTCCTGTCTGAAAACATATTACTTTAGGAGTAATAAATTTATGGTTAAAAATCTTTTTATTGATAATCCAATTGTGTGGGCTTCCCTTGCTTGCATATCTTCATGTACCCCTAAAGATGTGTGTGTTTCAGTTGAAGATTGGGACTTCAATTCCAAGATGTAGAGAATTTGTTTTTGTAGTTTTGTTTGGGTGAGAATGGAGGTGGCCCTCGCTATGATTTTCTAGGGCCTTAACTCAAGTCCCTTATCCAGTCAATATTTCCACTAAAAGGAGACATTTGAAATAAAATTTACTAATAATAGAATATATTCTATAATATATATGATATAATATTTCTGTGTCTCAGAACACATTTCTCTGTTTTCTGAAATACAGAAAAGTCTCATCCTTAATGTGGAAAAAGTGGTAGTTTAGCATTTGAGCAAATAGTCCATAATACTCTAGGACTTCCTGTGTAATATGGCCAGAATAATGAGTATGTTTGTACCCACAAAGACAAATAAAAAAATGTTTAATTCTTTATTCTTGATAGCCCCCCAAACTGGAAATAACCCAACTGTCTATCAGCAGTAGGATGAGGGGCGCCTGGGTGGCTCAGTGGGTTAAGCCTCTGCCTTTGGCTCGGGTCATGATCTCAGGGTCCTGGGATCGAGCCCTGCATTGGGCTCCCTGCTCGGCAGGGAGCCTGCTTCCCACCGCCCCCCATCCTGCCTGCCTCTCTGCTTGTGATGTCTCTCTCAAATAAATAAAGTCTTTAAAAAAACAACAACAGTAGGATGGGTTTATACTTTGAAGTATAGTTATAGAATACTATGTAGCCATGAGAAAGAATGAACTATTGCTACATGCAACAACAAGGATGAATTTCACAGGTAAATATTGAGCAAAAGAAGCCAAACCTTTATGATCCCATTTACGTGAAGTTCAAAAACTGGGATCGAGCCCTGCATCAGGTTCCCTGCTCAGTGGGGAGTCTGCTTTTCCCTCTCCACCCACCCCCCCCCCCCGCTAGTGTTCTTCCTCTTGCTGTCTCTCTCTGTCAAATAAATAAAATCTTTTTTTTTTTTTAAGGATTTAATTTATTTGATGGAGAGAGACACAGCGAGAGAGGGAACACAAGCAGGGGGAGAGGGAGGAGCAGGCTTCCCGCTGAGCAGGGAGCCGAATGTAGGACTTGATCCCAGGACTGTGGGATCATGACCTGAACCGAAGGCAGAAGCTTAACGACTGAGCCATCCAGGCACCCCCAAATAAATAAAATCTTTAAAAAAAGTCTGTTTTGATTTAGGTGGTGGTTGTGTAGGTGAATTAGTATGCAGTAATTCATTTAGTTGTACACTTAAAATATGTAGACTTTATATATATAGTATACCTTGATGGAAAGGTAGAATGTGAAAGGCATCAAATGCTCGTCTCCTTGTGGCTCCTAAATCTCCTGCTTCAGCTGTTGCTCTTCTTTTGACATAAAGGTGTTAGCCCTATAATTGATGAAGGCTCTTTCCTTAGTGTGTTCATCTGATTAGGAACCCAGATGGTGACACTTGTTTTAGATTCACAGTTTTCAGTTAATAGAGGAATTTTTTTTTTTTTTTAGATTTTATTTATTTATTTGACGGACAGATCACAAGTAGGCAGAGAGAGGGAGGAAGCAGGCTCCCTGCTGAGCAGAGAGCCCGATGCGGGGCTCCATCCCAGGACCCTGGGCCACTGAGCCACCCGGGCGCCCTGGATATAAGTCCTTTATCAGATGTATCGATTGTGAATGTTTTCTTCTTGACTTGCTCGACCCTCCCCCCCCCTTGCTTTGGGGTGGTAAGAGAAGAGGGCAGAAGTTTCTTTTTGCTTCTTGAAGTACTTCACTTGGCTGCGTGGGAGGTAGCCTCCATTGAGGTGATTTTGGGATGTGGCTAGGTAATGTGGAATACCTTCCTAATTATTTTATTACATTACTGTTATTTTGTTATTTATTATTTATTTACTTACTTTTTTGTGGAGGGAGAGGCTCTCCCAGTGCGGGGCTCAGTCTCACAACACTGAGATCATGACCTGAGCACTGAAATCAAGGGATGCTTAACTGACTGAGCCACCCACGTGTCCCCTTGATGAGTATAACTTTTAGATTTTGATGAAATCAAATTCATCGGATTTTTTTCTTTTATGATTAGTACTTATTTGTGTTTTCGCTAAGAAAGCTCTCTCCCCTAAGGCCATTAATATACTCCATTTTTTGTTTTTGTAATAGCTTTAGTTTTACCTTTTGTGTTTAGTTTGTTTCAAATTGATTTTTTGTATCTGGTGTGGGATGGGAATAGGAGGTTATTTTTCTTCATATGTCCAGTTCTAGCACCATTTTATTTTTAAGATTTTTATTTATTTGACAGGGAGACCCAGGGAACAGGGAGAGAGGGAATGCAAGTAGGGGGAGTGAGAGAGGGAGAAGCAGGCTTCCCTGCTGAGCAAGGAGCCCAATGCCAGGCTCGATCCCAGGACCCTGGGATCATGACCTGAGCCAAAGGCAGCCGCTTCACCGCTGAGCCACCCAGGCACCCCTCTTGCACCATTTGTTGAAAAATACTTGGATTTCTTCATTGATTTATCTTGGTGCTTTGATCAGTAGTCCGTGTGGGTCTGTGTCTGGATACTCTTCTGTTCCATGTATATGTTTGCCTATCCTTGCACCAACACCATATTGATTTCTTTCTTTTTTAAGATTTTATTTATTTGTTGGTGAGGGATAGGGAGAGGGACAAGCAGGCTGTATTGAACATGGAGCCCAACTTGGGGCTCAGCCTCTTGACACAGAGACCTGACCTCAGCTAAAACCAAGAGTTAGCTGCCTAGCTTACTGAGTCACCCAGGTGCCCCTGGTTTCTCTACCTTTATAGTATATCTTGAAATAAGGTGGTATAAAACATCTAGCCTTGTTTTATATTTTCATGATTATTTTGGCTAGTCTAAGTATTTTGCATTTCCATATACAGTTTATTTTATTTTATTTTTTTTAAAGATTTTTATTTATTTATATGACAGAGATCACAAGTAGGCAGAAAGGCAGGCGGAGAGAGAGAGGGGGGAAGCAGGCTCCCTGCTGAGCAGGGAACCCGATGTGGGGCTTGATCCCAGAACCCTGGGATCACGACCTGAGCCGAAGGCAGAGGCTTAACCCACTGAGCCACCCAGGTGCCCCTCCAGCTGGGATTTTTATTGATAATGCTGTTTGATCCCTAGATCAATTTGGGGAGAATTGACAACATTATCTCTTCATTTATTTATATCTGACCCACCCAGGTGCTCCATATTTTATTTTATTTTTTAAAAGATTTATTCATTTGACAGAGACACAGCAAGAGAGGGAACACAGCAGGGGGTAGTGGGAGAGGGAGAAGCAGGCTTTCCACCAAGCAGGAGCCTGATGTGGGGCTCAATCCCAGAACCCTGGGATCATGACCTGAGCTGAAGGCAGAGGCTCAACTGACTGAGCCACCCAGGTGCCCCATCCATAGACAGTTTATTTTATTTTATTTTTTTTAAAGATTTTATTTATTTATTTGTCAGGGAGGGAGAGAGAGAGAGAGAGCGAGCACAGGCAGAGTGGCAGGCAGAGGCAGAGGGAGAAGCAGGCTCCCCGCCGAGCAAGGAGCCCGATGCGGGACTCGATCCCAGGACGCTGGGATCATGACCTGAGCCGAAGGCAGCGGCTTAACCCACTGAGCCACCCAGGCGTCCCCATAGACAGTTTAAAGCCAGTTTTTCAGTTTCTTCAAAAAGACCAGCTGGGATTTTTTTTTTTTTTTTTTAGGATTTTAAAAATTTATTTGACAGAGATCACAAGTAGTAGGGAAGAGGCCCGCAGAGAGAGAGGGAGAAGCAGGCTCCTTGCTGAGCAGAGAGCTTGATGCGGGGCTCGATCCCAGGACCCTGAGATCATGACCTGAGCCAAAGGCAGAGGCTTAACCCACTGAGCCACCCAGGTGCCCCTCCAGCTGGGATTTTTATTGATATCTCTGTTTGATCCCTAGATCAATTTGGGGAGAATTGACAACTTTATCTCTTCATTTATATATGTCTTTTAATTTTTCTCAGGGGTCTTTTCTAATTCTCATTATAGCGTTCTGCACATTTTTCATTAGATTTATTCCTAAGTACTTGATGTTTTTTAATACTATTATAAATGATATTTTAAAATTTCATTTTCAGGGCATCTCCATGGCTTAGTTGGTTGGCTGTCTGCCTTCAGCTTCTGTCATGGTCCCCGGGGCCTGGGTTTGAATGTTGCATAGGACTTCCTGCTCGGGATCATGACCTGGGCCAAAGGCAACATTGCACTGGGTAGGATATACAGTATAGTGTTGAATAGAAGTGGAAGTGATGAAAGTGGACATCCTTGCCTTGTCTTAGTCTTTTGGAGTAAAGGAGTCATTATTTCACCATTAATATGATGTTAGCTGGAATTGTTTTGTAGATGCCACTACCCTCCCCTTTTTGATATCACAAGTGGATGTTGAATTTTGTCAGATTATCTTTCTGCATTTTTTTTTAAAGAAACATCTTTTTTTTTTTTTTTTAAGATTTTATTTATTCACTTGACAGAGATCACAAGCAGGCAGAGAGGCAGGCAGAGAGAGAGAGGAAGAGAAGCAGGCTCCCCGCTGAGCAGAGAGCCCAATGCGGGGCTCAATCCCAGGACCCTGAGACTGTGACCTGAGCCGAAGGCAGAGACTCCAACCCACTGAGCCACCCAAGTGCCCCTGTTTTGTTTTGCTTTTTTGTTAGTTTTTTTTTAAGATTTTATTTATTTGAGCGAGATGGAGAGTGAGAGAGCATAAGCAGAGGGAGAGGGAGAAGCATACTCCTAACTGAGCAGAGAGCCTGATGCGGGGCTCTATCCCAGGACCCTGGTATCATGACCTGAACAAGGCAGATGCTTAACCAACTGAGCCACTCAGGCACCCCTATCTATCTATCTATCTATTTATTTATTTATTTATGTAAGATTTTATTTATTTTTTTTTTAAAGATTTTATTTATTTATTTATTTGAGAGAGAGGCAGTGAGAGAGAGCATGAGCGAGGAGAAGGTCAGAGGGAGAAGCAGACTCCCCGTGGAGCTGAGAGCCCGATGTGGGACTCGATCCCGGGACTCCGGGATCGTGACCTGAGCCGAAGGCAGTCGTCCAACCAACTGAGCCACCCAGGCGTCCCTAAGATTTTATTTTTAAGTAATCTCCGCACCTAATGTGGGGCTTGAACTCACAACCCTGAGATTGAGAGTTGCATGCTGTACTGACTGAGCCAGCCAGGCACCGTATGTTTCCACATTTATTGATATTATACATGATTTCCTCATTTATTTTGTTACATGGTAGAAGACATTAATTTTATTTATTTATTTATTTGACAGAGACACAGCGAGGGAACACAAGCAGGGGGACTGAGAAAGGGAGAAGTAGGCTTCCTGCTGAGTAGGGAGTCCAGTGCAGTGCTCAGTCCCAGCACCCTGGGGTCATAATCTGAGCCAAAGGCAGACGCTTAATGACCAAGCCACCCAGGCACCTGGCATGGATTTTTTTAGTTAAACTTTTTATTTGAGATACTTGTAGATTCGTATGCACTTGTAAAGAATAATACAGAAAGATTCTATATACCCCTCCTAGTTTGTCTCATTGATAACGTCTTCAAAAACTGTAATACAGTGTCACTACCAAGATACTGACATTGATGTGGTCCAGATACAGAATATTCCCATTACTATAAGGGTCCCTTGTGTTGTCCCTTTTATAGCCATCCTCATTTCCCTCCTGCCTCACATCCTTCCTAAACCCTGGGAACCACTCATCTCCATGTCTGTAATTTGTAGTTTCAAAAATGTTAACATAGATTGAATCCTGCAAAATGTAACTTTTTAACTTTTTCTCCATGGTATGGAGGTATCAGTTTGTTTAACCATTCACCCATTGAAGGTCATCTGGGTTTCTAGTTTGGGGCTATTTGTGTGAACTTGACTTCCTTTCTCTGGGATAAATGACCAGTAGTGCAGTTGCTTGATCATGTAATGGTTGCATGTTCTTTTTTTTTTTTTTTTTTATAGCTGGCCAAATTGTTTACCAAAATGGCCACATCATTTAATAGTCTCATCAGCAATGTATGAGGAATCCATACATTTTCCACTTTCTTTCCAGGACTTGGTGGTGTCAATTTTTATTTATTTTAGCTCTTCTGGTGGGTGTGTAGTGATCTTCACAAGAGGAGTTTTAATTTGCCTTTCCCTAATGGTTAATGAT
This sequence comes from Mellivora capensis, assembly GCA_004024625.1. NCBI lineage: Eukaryota > Metazoa > Chordata > Mammalia > Carnivora > Mustelidae > Mellivora > Mellivora capensis. The sequence goes on along the minus strand of PISX010013207.1, from coordinate 40,599 downwards.
GTTGAACATCTTTTCATGTGCTTATTTGGTGTCTGTTTATTTTCTAGGTTGAAATGTCTTCTTGTGTTTTTTGACCTTTTTAAAAATTGGATTGTTTGGTTTTTTTTAACTACTGGGTTTTGAGAGTTCTTTATATATACTAGATATTAGTTCTTTGTCTTTTTCAGATATGTGGTTTGCAAATATTTTTTCCCAGCCTGTAGTTTTTGTTTTTATCTTCCTAACAGGGTCTTTACAGAACAAAAGTTTTTAGTTTACAGGAACTCCAGTGTACCAGTTTGTGTTTTTATTGATTATGCTTTTGGTATCTAAGAATATTTTGCCTCACCCTAGATCTTGAAGGTTTCTCTTATGTTTTCCCTAAAAGTTTTATCGGTTGACATACTACATTTAAGTCTATAATCATTTTTAGTAAATGTGTAAATTATGACACTTAAGTCAAGGTTTATTTTTACTGACGAATACCCATTTGCTCCAACACCATTTGTAAAAGCTGTGTCATCTTTGTTGAATTACTTTTGCACTTTGTCAGAATCAGTTCAGGGTTTATTTTGTGTGGGTCTATTTCTGGGTTTTCCATTCTATTCCATTGATTTATATATCTGTCCTCCTACCTATACCATGTAATCTTGATTACTATACCTATTTAATAAGTCTTGAAATTGAATAGACTGATTCTTCCCATTTTCTTGTCAAAATTGATTTAGCTATAAAATAGTTGCATAGTTTGTATGATTTGATGTCTAGGTAAATTTTATCTTTACTGTTTATTCTTTTTATTTATAAAATTAAATGTTATTTTTATTCACTAATATTCATGCTCCTACTAAAAAAAGTAAAACAAATTTTTTTAAATTCCAGTATAGTGAACATACAGGGTTATACTAGTTTGAGGTGTACAACATAGTGATTCATCAATTCTATACATAGAGCTCATCAAGATGAGTGTACTCTTGATCCCTTCATTTATGTCACCCATCTCCCACCCACCTCCTATTTGGCAACTGTTTGTTCTCTATAGTTAAGAGTCTATTTTTGATCTGATCTCTTCCCCCCCTCCACCCTGCTTTCCTTGTTTGTTTTGTTTTTTAAATTCCATATATGATTGAAATCATATGGTAATTGTCTTTCTCTGACTGGCTTATCTTTTTTTTTTTTTCTTTAAGATTTTATTTATTAGCAAGAGAGAGCAATGGGGTGGGGAGGGCAGAGGGAGAGGGACAAGCAGATGCCCTGCTGAGCAAGGAGCCAGACATGGGCCTTAATCCCAGGACTTTGGGATCGTGACCTGAGCTGAAGGCAGACACTTAACCAACTGAGCCACCCAGGTACCCCATGACTGGTTTATTTTGTTTAGCATTATACATTCCAGCTCCATCCATGTTGTTGCAAATGGCATGATTTCAGTTGTTTTTTTTTTTCTGTGGCCAAATAATATTCTGTGTGTGTGTGTGTGTGTGTGTGTAAACACCATACCTACTCTTTGAGTAAAACCCAGTAGTGCAGTTACTGGATCATAGATAGGTTAGTTCTGTTTTTAATTTTTTGAAGAACCTCCGTGCTGTTTTCCACAGTGGCTATACCAGTTTGCATTCCCATTGAAAGTTTTACTTTATTTAATTTATTTATCTATTTATCTATTTATTTATTTAACAGAAAGTGCACAGCAGGAGAAGCAGTAGGTAGAGGGAGAGGGAGAAGCAGTCTTGTCTAACAGGGGGGCCCATGCAGGGCTTGATCCCAGGACCCCAGGATCATGACCTGAGTCGAAGGAAGATGCTTAATGACTTAGCCACCCAGATGCCCCAAAAGTTTTATCTTTTATACTTTACTATTTCAGTTAAGGATGTGACAGAATATGCAGTATTTTTTCTTTTCTTTCTTTTTTTTTTTTTAAGATTTATGTGTTAGGGCACCTGGGTCGCTCAGTCAGTTAAGTATCTGCCTTTGGCTCAGGTCATGATGATCCCAGAACTGGGATCAAGCCCTGTCTCAGGCTCCCTGCTCAGTGGGGAGTCAGCTTCTCCCTCTCCCCCCGCCCGGTCATGTGTGTGTGTGTGTGCCCCCCCAAATCTTTAAAATAAATAAGATTTATGTATTAGCATGCATGCACACAGGAAGGAGGGCCAGGCGGGGAGGAATAGAGGGGGAAGGAAAGAATCCCAAGCGGACTCCCCACTGAATGCAGGGTCCTATCTCATGACCCTGGGTTCTGTCCCACAACCTGAGCCAAAATCAAGAGTCGGATGCCTAATGGACTGAGCCCAGGTGCCCCCAGAATATGTATTATTAAGGTTCAGATCCTGACATAATATTTGCTGAATTTAATGAAAGGTTTCTGTTTCTCAGGATTTGCATGACTCCTTCTCTCTACAGTGGTCTTACATCAGAAACATGGCAACAGATTGGCTGGGCAGTATTGTGTCCATCAACTGCGGAGATAGCTTGGGTGTCTATCAGGGAAGAGTGTCAGCTGTGGATCAGATCAGCCAGACCATTTCTCTCACCCGGCCTTTCCACAACGGAGTGAAGTGCCTCGTGCCAGAAGTCACCTTCAGGTGAGTGTCCTGATTTCTTCAAATCTAGTCTGGTGGTCTGTGGAGCTTGAATCTAGGTCTAGTTGCCGACATTCTCTTGCATAGGGCTGCTTTTGAGTAGTGTCTTGTCAAGGGGTGAGATTTTGTAGTCTTAACCCTCATAGTCTAGCTGCTGTTTCAGTATAGACTTGGTGTGTTAATTGGCTTTCAGCTACGAATCAGGGTTTGTGAAACCTTTTTCTTAGCTCTGTCAAGCCCTCAATATTCTTATTTAAATGGGTCAAATTTGGAATAAGCTTTCTATTTTCTTTGGCTTTTCTTATTTGTGTTTTCTTATATCTAAGGCCTTTACTGATCTCCCCACCCCACATTAATGTATCTCTCTTTGTAGACTTGTGTCTTAATTTATCTCCAGAAGCACACTGTCAGCAATAGCTGATGTCCTTAGTTACAGGAACATGTGTTTTTTAGTGTTTGTCTGCAGATTTCAAGTTCATTTGTCTTCACATCCCTTTTTTCACCAGTTTGTCACAAAATCTCCATTCTTAGGTTAAAATGGCAACAAAAACAACAAAATGGTCAGGCAAGAGCTTCCTTGACTTTCTGAACAAAACCTTCACTTAATCTTTTCTCTAGGAGTATCCATTCTTAATGTCTTATCCCTTCCGAAGTCTAAATAGAAGGCATACCCTCTGTGTTTAGGGCTACCCTTATCCCATATGCTTTATATACTATCCTTTTCTGTCTCCTTTGACACTGTTCTGTCTCTTTTGTGTCTTCATTTTCAACCTTCATACCTCATTTTCCTCTTTGCATTCTAATGTTCCCAGCCTTCCCCCACAGGTCACACCCTCCTACACACCCACATCCACTTATACACACGCACACCCACACACCTGCCACACCAGTGTTTGCCATTAGGTGTTGCCCTGTCATTTCCCTTCTCTTTATACCCATAGTTCTTTTCAGAGCAAAACAGTCTGCTTTCATTTCCTTTGTGGCCTCATTCTCTAGTCCTTCCTTAGCCCCACAATTATCTTTCTTCTGCCTTTATCATCTTGCTGAATGAGCTCTTGCCAAGGTTACAGATGACCGAATAGCCAAATTCAGTGGCAGTGTCTTAATGCTAACCTTAGTCAGATGCTCCCTAAGTGTTGAAGTGCCCTCTTTAATTTCTCTGTCACCCCTTTGGGTTTTCTTTCCATGTATTCCTCCATTCCTTTACATCCCCCTGGCACCAGATTCCTTTTCTTCTACTCACTTTTTAAGATTGATTTATTCAGGTTTTATTTTTTATTCTTTTCTTAGTCTGTAATCTCCCTAGACCATTTCATGTGTACTTCTTACACATAATGAGACTCCAGATCTTTTTTTTTTTCTTTTTTTGAGAGAGAGAGATCACAAGTAGGCAGAGAGGGGGAAGCAGGCTCCCTGCTGGGCAGAGAGCCCGACTTGGGACTCAATCCCAGGACCCTAAAATCATGACCTGAGCCGAAGGTGGAGGCTTAACCCACTAAGCCACCCAGGCGCCCGGAGACTCCAGATCTTTAATTAAGACCCATTATCTGAACTCCAGACACTTATTTTTGTCTGTTGACCATTTCCAGGTGGATATCCCAGAAAATATCTTACATTTAAGAAATTCAAAGCTGAGCTCATTTTATCACCTGCAGGTTTCTTCTTCCAAAGGTCTGCCCTTAATTGGTGGCTAATGACAGTTTCCAAATTAGAAACTTAGAATCATTGTAAATCCTTCTTTCTCTTTGTTCATCATATTCAATTAGTCACCAAACCCTATGGATTCCAAATGTCTCTTGGGTTCATCCTCTCCTCTCCCTTTGCACTATCACTTGTCCTGTTCATCCTCTCTTATTTCTCGCCTGGTCTCCTATTGGGTGCTTTTCCCTCTAATTTTTCCACCTTTTCTATAGTCACCAGAAAAATCTAATGTGATTATGATCTAGTCCCTGATTATCTCCACAGCTTTACCTCTTCGTGGCTTTCCACAAGCATCTTTCCTGTTAGTAAGAACATGATGTTGGCACTTCCTTAGGTGGGCCACATTTTCTCAGTCTCTGAGCCTTGGCCTGTGATAGCCCCCCCCCCCCCCCCCGCCCCCTAGCTGTACTGCTGGGCCAGCACTTATTTTCCCTCCCTGCTCAGGCTTTGTTTAAATGTTTCATTGATTTCTGCCAAAGTAGCTTACATATTTTGCTTTTGGGCTCTTTGGCCCCCTATACACACCTCTGTCACAGTATTTAACACTTTTGATTGTCTGCTTGTTTTTTCCACTGACCAGACTGTTCGTTTTGGGCATGTGTTGGTTTTCGTCTCTATCTAGTCCATTCCTAGCACAGGGCAGACCATATAGTAAGTGCTGTATATATGCTTATTGAATGACAAAGTGAGTGAATGAATGAAAAAAACGCTATTAGGCATTCTGAAAATCTAAGATGCTGGTGATAGTTTTGTGATTAATAATAGGTCTCTTTAGGGGTGCCTGGGTAGCTCAGTGGGTTAAAGCCTCTGCCTTTGGCAGGGTCCTGGGATCGAGCCCCGCATCAGGCTCTCTGCTCAGCAGGGAGCCTGCTTCCTCCTATCTCTCTCTGCCTGCCTCTCTGCCCACTTGTGATCTCTGTCTGTCAAATAAAAACATCTTAAAAAAAAAAATAGGTCTCTTTAAAGGCCAGTGCTGTGTCACTTGACTGTTGGTGCTGAGCCTTGTCTTTAAGTATTCTACTTTTCCTCACTTTTGCCTCTGATACTTCAATGAAATGGAGCCCTGGATTAAGAGGTACAAATTTCCAGTTACAAGTAAGTCATAGGAATATAAAGTACAGCATATAAAATAACTTTATATGGTGACAGATGGTCACTAGACTTACTGTGGTGATTATTTCATGGTATATATAAATATCAGATCACTATGTTGTACACCTGGAACTAATGCAATATTGTATATCAACGATACTTCAGTTAGGAAAAAAACAAAAAACCACAGGTCTGCAAAAGTGTAGCTGGTTGCTATTGATCCCAGTTTCATCATTTTTATTACTGTTAGACTTTGTGTGTGTGTGTGTGTGTGTGTGTGTGTGTGTGTGTGTGTTTTACATTGCCTGTATTATTTTTTAATGTGGTAAGGTAGCCACAACATAAAATTTACCATTTTAACCACTTTTCAGTGTACAATTCAGTGGCATTAAGTACATTCACATAATGGGCAACCGTCACCACTCTCCATCTCGAGAAATTTTCCATCCTCCCACACTGAAACTTCATACCCTGTAAACTAACTACAATCCCCCTTCCTCTAGCCCTAGTAACCACTTTTTTACTTTCTTTCGCTATGAATTTGACGGTTCTAGATATCTCATATAAGTGGGATCATTTAATCACTGTCCTTTTGTGATGGCTTATTTTACTTAGAAATGGTGTCTTCAAAGTTCATCCATATTGTAGCATGTGTCAAAATTTCCCTCCTTTTAAAGGCTGAGTAAATATTTCACTGTGTGTTTATATCGTATTTTGTTTATCCATTCATCTTACGGGGGGACTTGGGTTTGTAGCTTTTGGTTATTGTGAAGTATGTTCTTATGAATATTGGTTGTAACACCATTACAGTTTTGAGACTTGGATTCTTTTGTGTATTTCAGGGCAGGTGACATTACGGAATTAAAAATTCTGGAGATACCAGGTCCTGGAGAAAACCAACATTTTGGAGACCTTCATCAGACAGAATTAGGCCCGTCTGGTGTTGGGTACCAAGTGGGTATCAATCAGAATGGCACAGGCAAGCTGGTGAAGAAGCCAGCCTCTTCCAGCAGTGCCCCTCAGAATATCCCTAAGAGGACAGACATGAAGAGTCAGGATGTTGCCATTTCCCCACAGCAGCAACAGTGCTCAAAGAGCTATGTGGACAGGCACACGGAGTCCCTGAGTCAGTCCAAAAGTTTCCGCCGTCGGCACAACTCTTGTAAGTTGGATCAAGTTGATGTTTCTTCTTAACCTTGTGTTTCAGGCCTATAAGCTCTTATCCACTGCTGTTCTTTAAAGAAATTCTTTATTACCCTCATAAGAAGGGATGCTGGTAGAACTTCACAAAAATACAGCTTGATCGACTTCATGCAGGGCTAGTCCCTCAGGATATTAAGAGAAAGAAAATAAGCTGTTAGAGACTCACATCAGCTCCTTGCCCTCTCCCTCCACTTAACTTCCTTCAAGAAAAGCCAGTGACCTGCCTGGAGTTCACATAGACGAAAGTCATTATTAACTTCAATCTGGTAACTGATGGAAGTAGTGTTGTTTGAGTTGAACACGTGGCTGTTCCAGGGCATTTTTGAATAACTTGTGATTTGGCTTCCATCCTCAAGAAAACAGGAAGCGGGACGCCTGAGTGGCTCAGTGGGTTGAGCCTCTGCCTTCAGCTCGGGTCATGGTCTCAGGGTCCTGGGATCGAGCCCCACATCAGGCTCTCTGCTCTGCAGGGAGCCTGCTTCTCCCTCTCTCTCTGCCTGCTTCTCTGCCTACTTGTGATCCCTCTCTCTCTCTGTCAAATAAATAATCTTTTAAAAAAAAAAAAAAAAAAGGAAGGGATTGGCCTATGCCTCTCTGTGATCAGACAGTTTCTAACAGACTACAGTTTTAAATTTGCTGTATTCCCTGTCCTTACTGACACATCAAGGAGGAAATGCACAGTGTATTGATTGCCCAGTTTTGTTTGGCACTAACAAATTGTTGAATGCCATTTAATCACTATGGAACCATAGGTAATTCACTAGAATATGGTTTGCTCTTTAGCATATCCAGTTATGTTATATGTAATGTTATAAAAAGTGAAGTATAGGGGCACGTGGGTGGCTCAGTCCTTAAGTGTCTGCCTTAGGCTCGGGTCGTGATCCCGGGGTCCTGGGATCGAGCCCCGCATCAGGCTCTCTGCTTGGCAGGGAGCCTGCTTCTCCCTCTCCTACTCCCCCTGCTTGTGTTCCCTTTCTCGCTATGTCTCTCTCTGTCAAATAAATAAATAAAATCTTTAAAAAAAAAAAAGTGAAGTATAACAGTCACCAAAATCTGTATGGCATCTGTCTTAGGGGCCAACAGTTTCAAGTTTTGAAGATGCCTTGATTTTGTGAATAAGCTTGAAATTTTGGAAATTATGGGGCGCCTGAGTGGCTCAGTGGGTTGAAGCCTCTGCCTTCGGCTCAGGTCATGATCCCAGGGTCCTGGGGATCAAGCCCCACGTCAGGCTCTCTGCTCAGCGGGGAGCCTGTTTCCTTCCCTTCCTCTTTCTCTGCCTGCCTCTCTGCCTACTTGTGATCTTTGTGTCAAATAAATAAATAAAAATCTTTTTAAAAATTTTGGAAATTAAAAAAAAAAATTCTGGACATTTTCCTTCATTGCTTAGGTAACTGTCTGAATCGAGGCACCTAGGTGGCTCAGTCAGTTAAGTGTCTGCAGTTGGCCCAGGTTGTGATCCTGGGGTCCTAGGATCAAGCTCCGCATTGGGCTCCCCACCCAGTGGGGAATCTGCCTCTCCCTTTCCCCCTCCCTGCTGCTTGTGCATGTGCTTTCTTGCTCTCTCAAATGAATATAATCTTAAAAAAACAAAAACAAAAACTGTCTAAATTGACAATAATTGAAAACCTGACAGTGAAATTGAATTGTTACTTTGGTATCCTTGGAAAAAACTGTAGAATGCTTGGATAGAAAATTTGTTCTTGGGGCGCCTGGGTGGCTCAGTGGGTTAAAGCCTCTGCCTTCGGCTCGGGTCATGATCTCAGGGTCCTGGGATCGAGCCTGGCATCGGGCTCTCTGCTCGGCAGGGAGCCTGCTTCCCCCCTCCTCTCTGCCTGCCTCTCTGCCTACTTGTGATCCCTGTCTATCAAATAAATAAATAAAATCTTAAAAAAAAAATTTGTTTTTTCCATTTCAACTTTAACCCTCACTACTTTGCTTTACTCTCCCTAATTTTTAAAAAACGTTTATTTATTTATTTATTTGTTTGTTTATTTTAGAGAGTAAGCTTGCATGTGCCTGTGTGTGCAGGATGAGAGGAAGGAGGAGCCAGAGGGAGAGGGAGAGAATCTTAAGCAGGCTTCATGCCCAGAATTTGGACTCTGAGATCATGACCTGACCTGAACAGAAACCAAGAGGCGGGTGCTCAACTGACTGAGCCACCCAGGTGCCCCTACTCTCGTTTTAAAAAGCTCTTTTTCTTTACCAAAAACATGGACTTGTTTGTTTAAAGTTCAAATATTCAAGCAGTTTATAGTCTCATGTGCTTGGAGACAACCTTCATTAGCAATTTTTTCCTGAATATTTTTTCCTCCTGTTATTAACATCTTACATTACTAAGGTAGATTTGTTATAATTAATGAATCAATGTTGTTATATTATTATTAATTAAAATCAGTATTTCATTCTCATTACCTGTTCTTGTTATAGACTTCTGTCTTGCATACCACCTTACATTTAGTAGTCAATCTCCTCTTGCCTCTGACGGTTTCTCAGACTCTGATTGGTTTTGGTGACCTAGACTATTTTGATGAGTACTGGTCAGGTATTTTGTAGAATATCCCTCCATTGGTATTTGATGTTTTTCTCATGATTAGATTGGGTTATGTGTTTGGGGGAGGAAGACCAAGGTGATAAGTTCTTTTATCACATCGTATTAAGGGCATGTGATATCAATATGGTTTATGACTTGATGTTGACCTTGATTATCTGGGCTGAGGGAATGTGTGTCAAATTTCTCCTCTGTAGAGGTTTTCCCACCCCCTTCCATATTGGAAGGACGTCTGTGTGTGCAGTCCATACCTAAGGAGTAGAAAGATATGCAGCGTATCTGCATAAATTATTTGGAATTTTTCTACATCAGAGATTTGTCTCTTCTCCCCTGTTTACTCAGTTATTTATTTTTTATCAGTAAGGGCTCGTAGTTATCTTCTACCTTAGGTTATAATTCATCACTGCTTTATTTTAATGCTCAAATTGTTTCTGTTTTCGCAACTGGTAGCCGTTTTAGTTAGCTCCTGTGTTCCTTTGACATTCCCCCATTCTTGTGTGGGGGGTTCCCTACTACTTCTCTACTTTCTGGCAGTACAAGATGCTCCAGGTTTATCTTCTTTATTTCCTACGCTATCCTAGAATCAACCATGTCTCCAGGGAGCCCTGTTTCTTTTATTGGAGAATGGTATTACAAGTCACTATCTGGGTGCTAGATGTGCTCATTGCTACTGGGTGTTGCCTTTTGGCTGACAGAGCAAGGAAATAAGTATCTGTATACATGTATAGACGTGTATTTATTACTATTTTCTATATCACTTTCTGTACTATATTAAGCTAAGTGTTGAGTTCATACGGTTGTGTCCAACTCTAACCCATTACTATGTCGCATCGTTCTAGCTGCCTCTTTTTTATGTGTAACTTCTCACTCTAACGGTGAGAGACCTGTCTCCTACTATCTGCCATCGATTGGCTTAAATGATTCCGTTCTGCGTGGGTATAGCACTATCAGAACCTGCACCCGCACTCCCTTCATTGACTTTTTTTGTACGTTTGTAGCAGATTGTTTTGTCCCCTTCTGCTGTCTTGGGATCCTCCCACCTCCTCAATGGTATTTTTAAAATTTGCATACACTAAGGCTAATTCTTTTTTAAAGATTTTATTTATTTGAGAGGGAAAGTGAGAGAGAAAGAGAGCATGAGCTGGGGGAGGAGGAGAGGGAGAAGCAGACTCTGCACTGAGTAGGGACCCTGAGGCAGGGATTGCGCTTAACCAGCTGAGCCACCCAGGTGCCCCATGGGCTTATTTTTTGTGCTCTTAAGTTCTTTGGGTTTTAACAAATACAGTGCCTTGTATCCATTATTACAGTATTGTACAGGATCCCTGTTTCATCATTTCGGTTCTTCCCCTTTATCCTCCACGACCTCTCCCCCACCTCAGCAACTGCTGATCCTTTCACCATTTCTCCAGTTTTGCCTTTTCCAGGATATCACATAATTAAAATCATGCAGTATGTAGCTTTTTGAGACAGGCTTCTTTCACTTAATGTGTGTTTAAGATTCATTCATTTTTTTTTGTGGCTGGATAGCTCATTTCCTTTTATTGCTGAACAATATTCCACTGTATGGATGTGTCAGTTTGCCTATCCATTTATCTATCAAAGTGCATCTTAGTTGCTTCCAGCTTTTGGTGATTATGAATAAAACTGCTGTAAACATTTGTGTGTGGGTTTTGTGTGGACTTAAGTTTTCAGATCAGTTGGGTAAATACCTAGGAGTGTGATTGCTCGATGTTACAGTAAGACTGTCTTTCTAATTTTTCACCCCCTTATCAACAATTATACCAACTCTCTTAAAATTAAGAGTGCAATTAGGGGCGCCTGGGTGGCTCAGTGGGTTAAGCCTCTGCCTTCGGCTTGGGTCATGATCCCAGGGTTCTGGGATCGAGCTCCGTGTCGGGCTCTCTGCTCAGCGGGGAGCCTGCTTCCTCCTCTTTCTCTCTGCCTGCCTCTCTGCCTACTTGCGATCTCTGTCAAATAAATAAAATCTTTAAAAAAAAAGTGCAGTTAAGTTCAAAACAAATAATTTATTTAATCTTTACTAAGTCACTGGTAAAAAAGTGGGATCACTCTCAAAAGCATTCCCTGGTAGATGTTTTTTCTGCTTTTGCTGGGTTTTGTTCAAGTTCACATAAATAAGGTAAAGAGGTCATGGCACTAAAATGTTATTCTAATTCAGAGAACTTCTTTTGAATCCAGGTTAGTGTGGAAAATGTCTGTGGCCTGGGAATCTGATGATGAGATGTGGCTCAGAATTGGTTTGTGTTGGAAGGTAGAGTTGCCTTTATTTGTTCAGTGAACCCTAGTTCACCTAGTAGACTGGTCTGCCAGAGACTTTGCATTTTATGTGGCATTTTAAGGATTCCAAGAAAATAGAGTGGTTTCTTCCCACCGTAGTTGTAATGTAGATTATCAGTGTTTTTCTCATCAATGAATGAAGAAATGGAGGTTAAGTATTTTTCTCATTAGAGATATGTAAGTAGGATTTTCTCTGGTGTATGTGCATTGATATTGAGACTAGTAGATTGATAAAGTATAGGAATATAATAATCTCTCTGGTTTTTAGTGTTCTTTCAAGGTTAGTGATGAGTTGTAGAGGATTTGTTGGTTCTGGTTACCTAATCCAACATTGATGAGAGATTTAGCACAAGCAGATTTTAATCTCTTCTTTAGGTTGTGTGTGTATGTGGGGTGGTTATGGAGGATAGTTCCTGTGACCTTGGCCATTGAACTGACCGCTGAGAATATTTGTCATGTAGCTGAATGGAACATGAGTGCTGGGGAGTTGAGGGAAAACCATTTGAGACCAGCTAAGGATAGAGGTCTGTGTATAGTGTGTTCAGTGTAACAGGGACTGCACCATCTGAGGTTAGAAAAGTTTTTATGGCCCTGCTGAGGTCCTACTGTGACTTAACCTCCTTGGGTGTGCTTCATCCAACAGGCTTGAAAACCCTGGTGCTGCTGCTGGAGCCCAAGAAGTTGACTGATTACTAAGGCCTGGAATTTGGGGAGTTGAAAAGAAGGTCCCAGATGCTCTCAGTCATTTCCTCGTGAAGCCTGTTGAGTCTGACATTAAAACATTTGCAGTTTGACCTTCAGGTGCCCTTAGCGTGCTAACTGCAGGACAAAGTTCCCCTTCACAATATGTGTGTGACAAAAACCAATAAATAAGTGGCAGTGAGGGTTACACAACAATGGGTTTGTTGTTAAGTTATCCTGGCCAAAGGGCTTTTGTGCCAGAGGCTGGCAGCAAAATGGCACAGGAAGGCGGCCAGCCTCTAGTCTTAACACATATTTGGCCCTTGTAATTGAAAGGTAAAGAAATCTGCAAAGCACTGTTTATCTTTTCCAAGGGAAGTGCTTTTCTCTTAGTGGCCAGAGGCCATTTTAAATACAGAGCCAAGACCTTCGAGCTGAGTAACCCAAGCATTGAGACCACTTATTCACCCAGGACTTCCCAATATTTGTATTCACTGTGAGCAAAAGGAAGAATAGGAAGACAACCAAGCATATTGGCCTGCCTTTCGTTTACTTTATTTTGTCTTCTCTTTTTCTTGCTGACCTACGATGTCAGTATTTCCTCTTGGAGGTTTTTTTTCACTGTCTACTTTCCAGACAGTATTTGGAACATAGCTGGTCCTTAGTGTGTATTTGTCAAACAAGTGAATGTAAGGTCTGTCTTTAGACAGAGCATGAGGAAAAACACCTGATACTTTTTAAAGGCACAACTCTGGTTTGGTTGGACGTGGTGTTTGTAGAGTCTTTAGGCTGAGCCAGAAATGGCTTCCCATTTTGCTGCTTTTACCCTGCCTTCTCTTAAATTGATTAATTGCTTATCTTCATCTGTTGTTGTGGTAGATCCGGGATAGTTCATTGTCACTTCCTACTGGGCACAGCTGAACTCCTTTCCTCTGAAGCCCCTGCCTTATGCTCCCTCTTGTATTACCGTTGACAGCTTCATCTTCGTGTCCTTTTCAGTCACGTGCAGTTTTGATAGATCCCTTTCTTTCCCATAGTTAATCTCAAGATGGTTTTCTTTTGTGACCAAGATGGTTAACTTTTGTTGTTTTTTGGGGGTGTTTTTTTGGTTTGTGTGTGTGTTTTGATATAGCTGTTTTTATTCAGAGATTTTTGTATTTATGGTGGGCTAGGCGTAGAATTGGGTGATGGTCTGAATGACATGGTTCTGCCCTCTGCTGGCTTACGGTGTCCTTGGGGAGTTAGAGTAAGAACACAGATAACTGCAGAACAAAGTAGGTGGTATAGGGCAAGTGCCAGCTGAACGGCACCCGCACTGCTGCAGGTGGTCCAGTGGGGATGATTTTTCAGCTGCAGTGATCAGGGTGGTGTATTTGGGCTGAGTCTGTAACAATACGAGTAAGAAATAGCTTAAAAACTCAGCAGCAGGGATGGTGTAGATCAATAGGGTATAACCCATAAAAAATCATATAAAAAGATATTTGGAGAGATCTTCCATGAAACAGAAATAAGCTCTTAAGCAAGAAAGCAAGGTTTAAAATTTTGTAAGATGGATGCATATTGAGGCACCTGGGTGGCTCAGTGGGTTAAAGCCTCTGCCTTCAGCTCAGGTCATGATCTCAGGGTCCTGGGATCGAGCCCTGTGTCGGGCTCTCTGCTCACCAGGGAGCCTGTTTCCCTCTCTCTCTGCCTGCCTCTCTGCTTACTTGTGATCTCTCTCTCTGTCAAATAAATAAATAAAATCTTAAAAAAAAAAGATGGATGCATATTCTTGACTAAAAGGAAACATGTCAAAATGTTAAGTGAGTATCTGGAATTTTCTATATATTTTATGCATTACTGTGAACATTTGTTAACAAAAAATTATTTTTTTGGGATTTTTTTAAAAGGGATTTTATTTATTTATTTGACAGAGAGATCACAAGTAGGCAGAGAGGCAGGCAGAGAGAGAGGGGGAAGCAGGCTCCCTGCTGAGCAGAGAGCCTGACGTGACACAGGTCTCGTCTCGATCCCAGGACCCTAGACCATGACCTGAGCCGAAGGCAGAGGCTTAACCCACTGAGCCACCTGTGCGCCCCCAAAAAGTTATTTTTTAAAAAGGAATGCTTGCTTCCTGTTCCTTTTGAATTCCTTTTTAGTCTTGTGCTATACCGAAGAAGTTTTTTGCCTTTACCTTATGTGCTCATTTCTAGACGTGATCGTCTGTTTGTTCTTTTAACTTTGCTTGGGTCTATCAGAGTTTTATGGTTCTCCTACTTGTTTCCACAAATTGCGTGGAATTTGGAATCTGACAGCTCAGAATTCAAAACCTAACTCAGACATTTATTAGCCCTATCAGTTTGGAGCATCCTTAGTTTCTTCATTTGTAGAATGCTGATTTTAATCGGGTTGTTTGGAAGACAGACTGAGAAAATGTGTCTATCAAAGCCTAAGATAGTGCCAGGTACATAGGCTCTGCAAGATGACAAGTGGAGTGAGTCCTTAGTGTCTTCCTCTGCTCTTGGCTAGTAAATGGAGACAGTAATAACCATCTTAACTATTTTCTCGCCTTTCTAATACCTTAACGATACTTTAAAGTGTAACAATGAAGTCATCTTTGGGAAAAAGTTCGTGGTAAATGTTCATATACAAGTGGATTATATCAGGGTGCTCTGACTGAGTAATAGAAACCCTACTTCATGGCTTAGATAACAGAGAAATTATGTCATAGGTGAAGTCCAGAGTTGGGACGTTTCCAGGGACAGGCAGAAGAGAAGGGACAGGCCTTCAGTCTTGTTTTTCTGATGCTCTCCTCTGTGTGTTGGCTTTGTCCTCGGACTGAAACTAGCTGGGTCCAGCAGTTGTGTGTGTGTCATCCAGATTCTTTAGAAGGAGAGAAGACACTGTCTCTTCCAGGGTATCCTCTTTAGCAGGGCTTCTTAACCTCCGTACTCATGATATTTTGGGCCAGATAATTGTTGTTGTTGTTGTGGGAGATGTCCTGTGCATTTGTTGAATGTTTAGCAGCATCCGTGGACTCTACCTTCTAGATGCCGGGAGCACTCCCCAACCACCACCAGTTGTCATAACCAAAAATGTCTCCAGACATTGTCAGATATCCCATGGGGGTAATTGCCCCTGATTGAGAATCAGAACTTCTTTAGGAGCGAGAAAACCTTTATCGGAAACTGCTGGGATGCCTGGGTGGCTCAGTCAGTGAAGTGTCTGCGTTCGGCTCAGGTCATGATCACAGGGTCCTGGGACCCAGCACCCTATTGGGCTCCCTGCTCAGTGGGGAGTCTGCTTCTCCCTTCCCACTGCTTGTGCGCTCGCTCTCTCTCTGACATAGTAAGTAAAATCTTAAAAAAAAAAAAAACAAAAAAAAAAAACAAAAAACCTGCTGCAAGAGCTACCCTTTGCCCTTCCTCCAATTCTGTCTACTTGACCAGTATTCTTCTCATGCCCATGATTAAATAAGTAGTTGGCATGAACACCACATGCTTGATTCAGAAACTAATCCATTCCTTCACCTTAGAGGAAGGCATTGTATCTATCTGAACAAAAATGGGTTTTGTTCTGAGGGTAGAGAGGTATGGATGTTGGGTAGGCAACAGCAGAGTCTGCTTACAGGGCGAAACTCTAAAATTGCTTATCTGTGGCAAGGGCCTACTGAAAGTACATGGTGGAAGATGTAAGCAGTTTGTCGGGTCTGCAGAAGTGATTGGGGGTGATCGTGAGGGGTGTTGAGAGTAACAGGAGAGGACTGGGGTCACGTTATATTGTTTACCATTGACTCTCTGGCACTTAGCACAGATCCCAGTGGACAGCAGATGCTTAATGAACATTTTTTTTTTTAAGATTTTATTTATTTATTTCACAGCTCACAAGTAGACAGAGAGGCAGGCAGAGAGAGAGGGAGAAGCAGGCTCCTCGCTGAGCAGAGAGCCCGATGTGGGGCTTGATCCCAGGATCCTGAGATCATGACCTGAGCCAAAGGCGGAGCCTTAACCCACTGAGCCACCCAGATGCCCCTTAATGAACATTTTTGAACAAATACAGAAAAATGTTGATCAGAATTTTCTCCTGAGTGAAATGTGGGCCCCCCTCCATTAATTAATTAATTAATTAATTAATTTTGACAGACCGCGAGAGAGGGAACACAAGCAGGGGGAGTGGGAGAGGGGGAAACAGGCTTCCCGCTGAGCAGGGAGCCCAATGCAGGGCTCAATCCTAGGACCCTGGGATCGTGACCTGAGCTGAAGGCAGATGCTTAATGACCGAGCCACCCAGGTGCCCCATGAAATGTGTTTTGGATTCAGTAAGCAGTGGTATGATTATAGATACAGTTTGCTGAAATGAAGATACTCATGGAGACACCCCCCCCCATTTGTGTCTTTCAGATAAACTATATTCAGCTTCAAACAAATTATGCTTTGGCTTCTACAGTGCCTTAAAATAAGCATGAAGTGGGGGCATCTGGGTGGGTGGTTCAGTTGGTTAAGTAGCTGCTTTTGGCTCAGGTCATGATTCCAGGGTCCTGGGATCAAGCCTGGCATCGGGGTCCCTGCTCAGCAGAGAGCCTGCTTCTCCTTCTCCCTCTGCCTGCTCCTCTGCCTACTTGTGCTCTCTGTCAAGTAAATAAATAAAATCTTTTAAAAAAATAAGCATGAAATATTGACTCATAATATTGATATTATTTCATTAGGTTCCTTGTACTTCCTCTTTTAAAACTAAACATTTCTGTGACATTGACAACTCTTAATTGGCTCATCAATTTATTGTTTTCTGCCGTACATACATACATACATACTATATTTATATATCAGATACAAGACACAAAAGGACGAATTTAAAAAGACTAGATAAACACGGAGTAAACCTTTACAGTGATATTGGTTTAAATTTGGCTCAATGGTTCAAAATGTTTTGCTGATTAAAAAATTAATGTTTAGTTAGAACAGTGAATAACTGCGAGTCATTGACTTTTTTGGGGGTGATGGGAGGTGATGGATAGGTTTATTACTGTGATTGCGGTCATGGCATAGCAAGTGTATGAATATGTCCAAACTTCTAAAATTGTATACATGAAGTATGCGCAGGTTTTTGTATACTGATTATACTTCGGTAAAGCTGTTAAAGCAAAAATCAGCGCTGCACTTCTGAGCAGCTCAAGCCTGGCTGCATCTTTTCTTGGTTCCCAGGGATGAATCCAGAGCCACAGTAGACTCTGGCTTTGTGTTTCTTTAGTATTTTCCCCTTTGACTAATTTTGTGTTTTTCTTCGGTTTTGGTTTGTTTATAGCTAAGCTGTTCCCCCTCACTGGTAGCAGCGGTGATTAGGGGTTTGCCTTTATGGTTTGATCACTTGACCTCTGTTAGGGGATTAATGTTTCTAGATACCTACTTTGTTGAATTAGAGACTGTTAACAGAGAATTAGGTTAGTCTTTTTTAATCTTTTCTATTTGTCTATTTGTCTACTTTGAGTTCCAGTCATTTAAGACTTCCATCTTAGACTTAAGACACTGGGAAAAGAAGAGCTCTGTAACTGCTAGACTGGTCTGTGTTTACTCTTGGCCCATGTCTGAGACTTTAGATTTGGAGCTGTAAGTGCTATTTCCCTGTATGTATGTCTGTCTGTAATTCAGAAAGTTCTTTATCTTTACAAATTAAAAAGGATTAAATAACAATTTTTAAAGTAATATTTTTTTAATGGTTCAGAACTTTTTTGCTCATTAAACATTAACATTTGGTTAGAAGAGTAATTAGCTGTGAGACATTAATTTTTTAGATCTTGGTATACCACTAAAGAAAATAGTAACCATGCTAGTTATTTCAGATGAAATTTAATAGAATTGGTTAAGTGTCAGAAGACCAAAGAAGCAAAAGGCGACATTGAGGGAGAGGAAGCCGGGAAGAGGTTGCTGTTGTCAGAACCTGGACATTCAGAGAGCGGGCTTCCCAGAGCCACTGGCGGTTCTTCCAGGGAGTTGCAGTGAAGCTTGTTCTGTCTACACCAGCCGGAAAGAAAAACTGGAGACTGGAACCAGCTGGTAGGGCAGTGCTGGTGCCGAGAGCAAGCAAACAAGGAGGAAGTCCTTCTCATTCCTCCTTCCTTTCTCCTTCCATTCTCTTCAGGTAACTACTGCTGGTAGTGGAAGCTAACCGGCAGCCAGCTAAGGAAAGAAAGAAAGAAAGATTTCTTAAGAAAGAAAATTGCAGTTTTAGAGTTCCAGCCTGAAGATTGAGTGTAGAGTTGAAAGACAGTAGTTTAGGGGCACTTGGGTGGCTCAGTCGGTTAGGTTTCCAACTCTTGATTGGGGCTCAGGTCATGCTCTCAGGGTTGAGCACCCCACATTGGGCTCTGCATTCAGCTGAGAGTCTGATTGTCCCTCTTCCCGTTCCTCCCCCAGCCTGTGCTCATGCACTAACTCTCAAATAAAATCTTAACAAAAGACAGTAGTTTAGTGACACACTTATTATTATTACTAATTATTATTATTGAAACAGAGGTTCAAAGAACTGGTCCTGGGCTCAGTTAATTAAAAAATTTAAAATTTTGATGCCTGAAGAGTCATTAGCTGAAAAAAAGAAATTTATAGTAACCAAAAAGAATACCTCTGAGAGGCATGATGGAGAGCAGGGGAGCGAACTTCTGTAAAAGGTCAGATGTTAAATACTTTAGGTTTTGGGTCATAAGGTCTCTGTCTTAAATACTTTTTGTTGCTTTTGTAGCACAGAGGTAGCCTTAGAAATATGTAAACAAACGAGTGTGGCTTTCCAGTAAAACTTACTTACAGAAGCAGGCAGTGGACTGGATTTGGCAGAGTCTGAATAGTTCGTAGACTCCTGATATACAATATACACTTACTGTGAGGGTGGTCAGTGATAGGCCGTATGCATTCACGTTTGGAATAACCTTAATACTTTTTAATTTGGGAGACCATCTTCTTTAGATCTGATGAATTTTGTAAGAACTTCATCCTAGCTAAAGAATGCCTGTAAGAGGAATAGGGGAAGTGTTAGCTCTGCCATGTGCTTGTTCAGTTGTGATTGCATTATTAGTATTATTTTAATAACATTGTTTCTTTACAGGAATCTTTTTTTTTTTTTTTTTTAAAGATTTTATTTATTTATTTGACAGAGAGAGAGATCACAAGTAGGCAGAGAGACAGGCAGAGAGAGAGGGAGAAGCAGGCTCCCTGCCGAGCAGAGAGCCGGATGCGGGGCTCGATCCCAGGACCCTGGGATCATGACCCGAGCCGAAGGTAGAGGCTTTAACCCACTGAGCCACTCTTTTTAAGCCACTTATTTTATTATGCTCTAGTAGCTACAAATTAATACAGTTGCACAACAGTGTGCATGTACTTACTGCTGCTGGGCTTCTTGTTATGTATATTTTACCATGATGAAAAAGAATTGATGTTACGTCCACTTGCACGGACGTCACTCTTTCCTCTGATACCTTGAATACTGGCAGTGATCAACTGGCATGAAACCTCATAAGGGTGCCAGTTTCTGTCCGTACATTAAATTCATAAATCTTAATTTTCCTATTCTTTTTAGTTAAAAACCAAAGAGAAGTCATTGTCTTCTCCCTGCATCCCAGTGGATCATCTTTTACATTCCTGGGTTTGCACACACCCACTGGAGAGAGACCACAGGGCTGGAGACTGTTTTTTAATAGGATGCTTTGATTTCATATTGAGGCAGAACATGCAGCCTACGCACTGGACTTTTTTTCTGGTTGTTCCCCTCCCTGCTTTTATCCTGACCTATGTTTTCCTGCCTGTTCTCCCATTCCTAATCCAGTTCTGCTTTCTCATCCACATTTCTATGATACTTGATAAAAAGTTATAGTATAATTCTTACCACGTTGTATTTCAGTTACTAGCTGATATAGCTCTCCTCCTTCCTTTTTGAGTAGCATGTCTTGGTTTATACAGCGTATTCCTAGCACCTAGCTGTGGCACACAGCATGCTTTCACTAAATGTTTTTGTCAGACTTTTGTAACTAGAACTTAACCCATATTTTGACAAGCTTGTCATTGTTTCATAATTCAGGCTGTTTCTGGTGGCTCAGCTAGATTTTCTTCTACTTTATAATTTTGGCCAGCCTTAGTTTTTTTCAGAGGTCTAAATCTCGTCTTCTAGCTCAGCCCTTTTCTTTTCTTTTTTTTTTTTTTTTAAGATTTTATTTATTTATTTGACAGAGATTACAAGTAGGCAGGCAGGGAGAGAGAGGAGGAAGCAGGCTCTCCGCAGAGCAGAGAGCCCGATGTGGGGCTCGATCCCAGGACCCTGGGATCATGACCTGAGCCGAAAGCAAAGCCACTGAGCCACCCAGACGCCCCAGCTTAGCCCTTTTCCATACCAATATTTGACATTAGGAAGACTTGGACGCGACTTCTGTTTACATGGTACACATTTTTCTTTTTTTCTCTCTTTCTTCCTTCCTTTCTTTACTTCTTCTTCTTTTTTTTTTTTTTTTTTTTTTAAGATTTTATTTATTTGACAGAGCACAAGCAGGGGGAACAACAGGCAGAGGGAGAAGCAGACTCCCTGCCTGAGCAGAGAGCCCAATGTGGGACTTGATTCCAGGACCCTGGGATCCTGACCTGAGCCAAAGGCAGATGCTTAACCAGCTAAGCCACCCAGGTGTCCAGTACACATCTTTCAGAATAGTTACTGTAATTAATTTTGTCAATGTTGATGAATTTGTTAAATATTTATTGACTGCCCACTATGTGCTAGGAACTGTGCTGGGGATACAACAGTGAGTATTTTACATACCAAGGAGATTGAAAGGTTGGATGATAGGTGTAAGATAATGTGGTAATGAGAACTGAAGCTAGATTCTAGGTCTCCTGGCTGGTCTATAGGGCAGAGGGAGTTGGTGTTAGAAGCTACTGTAGTATAGTTGGAATGATACGAGTGTGGGAGTGAGGGGGTTTGCTTGTGATCATTCTAACCTCTAACCTTAATAATTGAGGAGCTCAGTCTTTCAAAAGGAAGTACATTATATTTATTTAAGCCATATTGGAGGTTCCATTTGGCCTACCAATAACCTGGTCTACTCTTTCAGGGTGGTCGTATTGGGTCAGAGCATAAACTCAGTTCAGGGTTCTCTGGGAATGGATGGTTTGTAGATTTCTGTGGGGTATTCTGTCTTGGCTGCCAGAAGACTTGTTAACTGATGTGTGGTGGCCATGTGAAGGGTAGCTGCTTTTGGTGCTGGTGTGCATCTTGGTGTGGTCATGATAGAATCAGGTCAGTGTGGTCCTCGTCATATTTGATGGTTCAGAAATTGCTTACTGACAAGTGTTAAGTTCTGAGAAGAGAGATCACATGAACTAAGAGATATAAAAACAGGTTTATAAATCAAAATACCAACTTACAGTGATAGATGTATGCTTGGCTCAAGATCTGGAATCTCTTTAAACCAGAGATTCTCTCCGGCTGGTGTCTAGGCTGAGATCAAATTAATCAGAAGGTTGCTTGCTTGGTAAGCAGAGAATTAGGAGTCAGTTGAGTGTTCTCTTCCTTTGAGCTTCAGGTTATGAGGAGTTGGCCTTATTTTACAGCGGGGGGGGGGTATTTCTCTGTTCACTGCTGCTGGACAGTCTAGATCAAACCATCTAGACCTGTGGGAAGCTGCTGTACTCTTGCCCTTCCACTTTTTTGTTATTCAGTTGCCAAAAAAGCCTCTGTCATTACTAATTTCCTTATGAAGGATAGAACTGGTAAGATTTCCAGGAGTTGTACTTATTTTATCTTCACTGTTACTTGGTTAATATATGAAATCTATTATTCCATGAGATTTGTGGTAGTTTTTGCTACTTAATATGATCTAGGAATAGCCTACCTTTCCCATCTTCACTTTGATTCCTTTAACACTCTCCATAAAAGACTAATGTATTTTCCATTTCTACCAAGTGCTTCCTGTGGGCACATTTACCTTAGTCCCTGTCTTTTCTCTAGGGTCGTCTAGTAGCAGACACCCAAATCAGGCAACTCCAAAGAAAAGTGGCTTAAAGAATGGCCAAATGAAGAATAAAGATGACGAGTGCTTTGGGGATGATATCGAAGAGATCCCAGACACAGATTTTGATTTTGAAGGAAATCTGGCCCTTTTTGACAAGGCAGCCGTGTTCGAGGAGATTGATACCTATGAGAGGAGAAGCGGTACCCGTTCCCGCGGCATCCCAAACGAGAGGCCAACTCGATACCGCCACGATGAGAACATCCTGGAGTCAGAGCCCATTGTCTATCGGCGGATCACGGTGCCCCACAACGTGAGCAAGGAGTTCTGCACGGGTGAGTTGCACCAGGCCATCTCACTGGTTCTCTCTGCTTTCTGTTATGCTTAAAAGAGAATGACCTAAATTCTGAATCGGAGTGTTGCGGTAGGAATTCACTAAACTCACTAAAGTGGCTTTGTGGTTGGCTATTATTATTGTCTCTTTGGAATTGTGGTTACTATGGCATCCTAGCTACCACTAGGATGTGGGGGTGTGGCGTAGGGGGCTGATTTCATGTCTGTTTATATCCCATATCTGACAGGTTCTGGTCTGCTCTTTATTTAGTGTGTCATGATTAGCAATGAAAGGCAGAGGAGCCATCTGTCTAGAGTCACATAATCAGATCTTTGGCTTTTCACTGTGGCTTGCCTGTTATGACCTGTACATTTCACCAGAAGTTTCTAGTTGTTGGGGTAAAAACAGTCAGAGATGGACGGTTGAAACCACTGGCTAAAATTGGGGTTTCCATAAATTGTATTTGTTTACTACTATCCCCTCCTATCCCTATCCCTGGAGGGTTTGGCTAGTCTCATTTCTCACTTAACAAAGTAGTGCCTTGGTATTTCTGTTAGCCATTGTATAGGATAGTCTAGTCTATTACCTCAGTGGTTTTTAAGCTTCTTTTTTTTAAACATTAGGATCTTTTCTTCAAACATGGCATTTGATGGGCACCTGGGTGGCTAGGTCAGTGAAGCATCTGCCTTGGGCTCAGGTCATGATCCCAGTGTCCTGGGATGGAGCCCCGCCTTGGGCTCCCTGCTCAGTGGGGAGTCTCCTTCTCTCTCTGGCCCTCCCCCCTCTCATGCGCACTCTTTCTCTCATACTCTCTCTCACTCTCTGTCTCTCAAATAAATAAAATCTTAAAAAACCCATGCACAATAAAAGACATGGCATTAGAGGCAGATAAAACCAGCTATGGGAGAGGTGGTCTACCTCATCTCTGTCCCTGTCCTTTCCCACTAAACCACATTATTACCTGAGCTGCTTCAAATATAGTTTGAAAACTATTCTTATTGAACGATCTTAAAGAGCTGAAGGAGGAATCATAATCATTTTAATTAAGTAGAGAGGAACTAATTACAATATTCGTTTTGGTTAGAGGGTTTGAATATAGGGGATATAAATTTAGAACAGTAGTAGCAGTTACAGAAAGTGTTATGGAGATGGCTTAATTACATTTGGAAGAAAATCAGATATGGTGTGGCTTTTTTTGTAGACAGCAGTAAGGCTGTTCTGTATTTAGTTTGCTGAATATAGAAGTTTGCACGTGCTTTCCATGTGGGAAAAAAAAAATAAGACTGTCAGTCTAAGAGTACCAAATTATTTTCCATCGTTTACTGGGGGACTCGTGGAGATACCTCTTTACCAAGGTAGTTTCCTTAAGTGGCACTGACAGTGTGACTTCCTCTGATTTTTACCACCTGTGTATAGGCAAACAGCCCGACTCAGAGTCAGGCTTCATTTCAGTTGCCAGGTGTTTAGCTTTCAGAGGCATCCGTTGTCCAGCAGGTCTGGTAGCACACTCAGTTCCTGTCATTCATTTGCCCCACTGCTCCCCTCTTTTATTATACTCATTTGCAAAATAAGCTGCTTCTGTGGGAGCTCTTGAGCTGAGGTGGTCCAGTATGCAGCAGGTCGTTTCCCTGAAATTCCTCAACTTGGGGAGATACAGCCTGCCGTGGACGTGGCTACAGGGAAGAGAAGAGTAGACTCAAGAGTCTCAGATCTAAAAGAGCCCAAGAAAACATTGCTAAAAGAGACAAAGGGAAGGGTGGGAATTTTTTCCTACTACATACTCCACCTCCCCAACTTGATTTTCACACCTTGTTTAATTTTAATGACAGAAGTAAAAAGTCCCCTTCTCTCGCATGAAACCATTTTTCCAGAATTGCCACTAACAAGCATACAGTAGACTGCATGAGTTGGTCCTCAGCCAAGCAGTTAGGTATGGTGGCTTGTGTGCTGGTGACCAGTTGCACTTCATTGAAACATGACAGTGAGGGGATGGGAGGCCCTGCAGCTTCATGCCATCTGGTTTTCCTCTTTGTCCGCAGAAGTGGTAGGAGTGCAAATGAAGCCCTTTTTCCAAGCAGGGTCTGTGCTGGAAATAGAGCAAGTAAGCCGTTGCCTTGCTGAGTAACTTCTCCTACATCAAGTTTTTATCTCTGCTCCAGCAACAAGACACAAGCCTCAACGTTGGTTTCTACTCTTACCCCGAGAGTGTCTGGCTGGGGACACTTTTCCACTTGGATCTTCTATGCAGATGTTACAGTCAGAGTAAGGCGAACTATCTAGAATACATGTGGAAACAACCTAAGACCATCAAATGTTAGTGTTAGGTTACTCGATCACTTAGTATGATTTTTCTCGTTCTGCAGATGAGGACATTGAAGCCCAGAGAGATAATGACTCTCAGAAACCTTCTTTATCACATTTCCTTCCACCTTAGGAAGGTGGCTAAGTTGAAGAGGAGGAAGGACGTAGGATCAGAGGAGAAGGATAGTGTAGTGGCACAAGAGACCACAGTCATTTCTCTTTAGTGTCCTCAGAAATGGACCAGCTTAGATCAGCAATTGTGGAGGCTAGCTTGGATAGCTTCCCAGCTAGCTTTTTGGCATTCATGTCCTAGAACCCCAAAACCTTATTTTCTCCTAATCCCCAGGGTAGCAAAAGAACAACATGTTTACTATCCATGTGGTGTGATGGCGTGGGTCTCAGGATTCTGACAGCTTGCTGCTGCTATCCAGCACGTCGACTGCATGCTAAATGGTGTCAGCAGTGTCTAAGCCATTATGCTGTAATTGCTCACACTCCTCTTGGCAGTACTCTACCAACTCTGTGTGTGTGTGTGTGTGTGTGTGTGTGTGTGTGTGTGTTATGGGGGCAGTGTTATAAAAGGTCTGTTGATTGGGAAAACACATTCAGGAAGCAACTAAATTCAGCTCTTTGTTTAACCCAAATCTTTTCTCTCTGGAAAGCCTTTTTGAGTCCTTTGACAGTGCTGCTGTCTCCAACAATTGCGGATTGTCAGACATTCCTCCAGCTTGGATTTAGCCTGCTGAATAATATCCAGTGGTCACATACTTGTTCATTAAGTTTGGCTGTAAAATGTGAGATGTGTGTGAGCACTCCATTCAGTGGGTAAGAGCTCAAAGAACACTGGTTAGGAGAGAGGTAAGGCTTCAAAGAAGAATCTTTGTTCAGCATTCATATTCTTCTAAAACAAATAGGTTAGTCTAAATACTGTTGCTTATTTTGTGTAAGTCACTCTAAGATCTTGTATTTGTTATTAAGGTGTATTAGAAAGGGGTGCCTGGGTGACTCAGTTAAGCATCTGAGTCTTGATTTTGGCTCTGATCTTAGGATTGAGCCCTACATGGCGCTCCGTGCTCAGCAGCTTCTGCTTGAGGAACCCCCCCCGACCCCCTGCCACGCGTATGTGCACACGTGCGCTTTCTTAAATAAATACATTTTTTTAAAAAATCTTAAAAAAAATATATTAGGAAGCAGCATATATGTACCATATATGCCTGGAGCCCAGTGAGTGTGGACATTAATTGCACTGGATGTTGAGAGGCAGAAGAGGTCCTGAAGGCTGGACTGATCAGGAACAGCTTCGCAAAGGGAGCAGGACAGAAGCCTTGAAGCATGGGCAGGATTTCACCAGACAGAGAAGAAGAGGGAATATGTGGATAGGCTGGTAGGTGCTGGTGAATAGTGAGAGTAAAGGGCCTTGTGGGAAATTGGCCATCAGCTGGTTTGGCCAGGCCAGAGAGTGTTTGTGTGGGGGAGTAGCAGGAATTAAATAAGCTTTGGACCACAAGAACACAGAGCCTTGTGTGTGTATGTTATCCTTGTCCTGTGCCATAGGGAACAACTGAAGAATTCTGAAAATGACATGATCCCAATCTCATTTAGGAAGACTTAGAGACTTTTTTTTTTTTTTTAAATAAAGATTCTATCTATCCATTTGACAGAAAGAGAAAAAAACACAAGCAAGGGGAGTGGCAGGCAGAGGGAAAGAGAAGCAGCCTGATGCAGGGCTTGATCCCAGGACCCTGGGATCACGACCTGAGCCGAAGGCAGACATGTAACCAACTGAGCCACCCAAGTGCCCCAGGAAGATTTAGAGTCTCTCTCTCTCTCTCTTTTTAAAGATTTTATTTATTTATTTGACAGACAGATCACAAGTAGGCAGAGAAGCAGGCAGAGAGAGGAGGAAGCAGGCTCCCCGCTGAGCAGAGAGCCCGATGTAGGGCTCAATCCCAGAACCCTGGGATCACGACCTTAGCCGAAGACAGAGGCTTAACCCACTGAGCCACCCAGGTGCCCCATCTCTCTCTCTTTTTTTAAAATTAACATATAATGTATTATTTGCTTCAGGGGTACAGGTCTGTGAATCATCAGTCTTACACAATTCACAGCCCTCACCATATCACAAACCCCTCATAATGTCCATAACCTAGCCACCCTGTCCCTCCCCGCCCCAGATTTAGAGTCTTGAGGAAGACTGGTCTTATGATAGATTTCAGGGTGGAATGAGAGGAGAGACCGGAGTAGGAAGACTAAGTTCATGACATAACTAATGTACCAGAGGTTTGGACCACTGAATGGAAAGGAAGAAAAGGTGTTGAAAGAAATGACAAAGGGAATTCATAGCTGAGAGCAGTTGGAAAAGGGTTAAGTGAGTGGAGGACTCAAAGGCATTGAACCTGTGGGGCAGGAAGAATGGCAGTGAGAGTCTGGTTGTCATTAGATTGCCTGAGTCTATAGCGGGCCAAGTCTGCATGGTTTTGTGATTTCCCTCCTGTGGTGCTCTGCAGTTAAGCTCGGAGAAAGCAAATAGTTACCACACTGAGAGAGAGGTCAGGGAGCTCTTAAAAGTTTCAATGAGGAAACTTCTGTAGAGTCAGAGAATGGAGTTATATAGCCAAATGGGGGCTACTGAGCCTGTTTCCTTATTGGTAAAGTGGGATAAAATTGTAAATTAAATGAGATCATGTGGAAAAGCAGCTAGTGCAATGCCCAGTTTATGATTGTTAGTTTTTGAGTTCAAATATGAATTGCAGAGGCGGCCTCAGTAAGGTTATTTCAAAGCATCTACATTTGTAAAATTTCTACTGTGTGTGAGGTAGCATTCTGGATCCTCTGGATAAGTCATTGTCATCTCAGGGGCCTTACAGAGGAGCCAGATGTTAGAGTAATTTTACAGAGTACTCTGTAACCAAATTATAGCAGTGTGTACAGGGTTTGGAGGTGGCAGCAAGGGGATGGTGGGAGCCTGGTTCGGGAGAAGCGACATTATCACGATCAGTGTCATTGCATTGAAAGTTCATTGGATATTTACTGTGTCACGGGCACCATTCTAAGCACTTCACGTTTGTCACAGTTTTCATGGTGCATCTATGCGATTGCACTGTTCTCCCCATTTTGTTATTATCCCTGTTTTGTTGGCATTAAGTGATCCAGTAAGCCTTTCAAACCAGGAGTGACTTTAAAAAGTGTCTCAAATTGTTTGTTTCCTGAATGCTAATAAATTCTTCTTAGGTATATTTATTCAAGAACCCTTCCTATTGGGTTGAATTCTTATTTAACTTCTGCCATTTGTGTTCCACTGTGTAGCCTCCTTCTGCCCCCAAGTGTTCAAAAGCCCAGGTGGGAGGCAGCGGGGTGCTGTTGATGCAGACAGTGAGTGTCTGCGGTTGTTCCATTTGCTTTGCCCGAAGGCTGTTCTTTTGCCCCCATACTGTCTGCCTGCTGAGATTTGGGGAGCAGCAAGTATATGAGGAGGATGAACTGAGATAGAGTTACTGTTTACTGTCTTGCAAAAGGATCAAGTCCGGGTTTGAGTGAGGCACTCTGGTCTGAGCTCCTTTTGAGTCTGGCATCACTTAAACATGCCTATTTCTCTTGGTAAGAGCAGTTGTGGTTCCTTCTCTGGAGGGGAGCTGCTGGTGAAGCCACGGTTGGTTTATTCCTGCTGCTTTATGGCTTGCCTCTTTACTCTTCCCACCTTCGCTAGCTACATTTTTGAACTTCAGTGGGGATGTGTCTTGCCCTCAGGACAAGCTTGACCTTCATTCACATTTGAGGCTGGCAGTTTTCTTCCACAGCTAGTGTTCCATTTCTGCCTCTGAACTCTGGCTGCTGCCTTTTGCTTCTTGTCAAGAGTCCCTTAAGATGTATAGAGATGCTTTTAAGACCAGCAGTGTTCGTATCTCTTGAAGAACAGATAATCAGGAAATCTGCTTTGGGTTCGTATGTATGTTCAACAGGAATTCAGGAAGAAATAAATCTTTGAGTTTAGAAGTGGCCATTGAAGAATTTTACCCTCAGGTGGTGAGACCTCCTTCAGCAGTCGTGCTCCTGAGAGCCACAGGGATGCATCGGGAGGTAAATTCTAGGAGATGGTCTGGATCAGAACATCTGCCCTGTCACACTTGTGCTGGAGCAGGTTCCATGTAACTTTTCACAGAACAGAGGTAATGAACCGAGTTTCTGAAATGGTGTCTGCAGGCAAAATTCCTTGACAGTAACTTGGTTGATTTTAGGAACCTCAGGTTCTAAGCAGATCTCCCAGTGCCAGGAGTTGAGGGAGTAGACAGTCCCTTTAATATTGTGTCCTTTGGAGTTTCTGGGCTGGATAATCAGGTGGATACTTGTCGTAGACCTGAAGGGCTTGGTTGAACTCATTGGCAGTCTTACGAGATTTTAGAGCTGCATTGTCAAGACAGGTGTCTTGGGGGGGGCGCCTGGGTGGCTCAGTGGGTTAAAGCCTCTGCCTTCAGCTCAGGTCATGATTCCAGGATCCTGTGATCAAGCCCCACATCAGGCTCTCTGCTTGGCAGGGAATCTGCTTCCCCCCTCTCTGCCTGCCTCCCTGCCTACTTATGAACTCTGCCTGTCAAATAAATAAATAAAATCTTTTAAAACAACAACAACAACAACAGGTATCTTGGGTAGGCTCTTGCCCCAGCAATGAACATTTGTGCTTCCTACAGTCTTTGCATGGGACAAGGTCTCATGGTAACGTGTTGCTAGAGATTTAATTTAAGAATTTAAATTCAAACTAAGGGCGGGAGGGTGTGGAGCCTTGGTACATTATGGCCGGACACCTGAGAAAGAGAGAGAGTGTTTTCTTTTTAAAGAGAGGACACTCGAAGGACAGGGTGAAGGGCAGAGGGAGAGGGAGAAAGAGAATTTCAGCAGGCTCCTTGCTCAGTGCTCCTTGCTCAAGCTCCTCAGTGCTGCTGAACCCGATGCAGGGCTCAGTCTCATGACCCTGAGGTCATGACCTGAGCCGAAATCAAGGGTCAGACACTTAATTGTCTGAGCCATCTAGGTGCCACCCCCCCACACACACCTGAGTTTTTGATAAAACTCTAAATGGGACCACTTTGCCCTTATGTATGGTCTTGCTACTTCAGAACTACAGGTGTCTAGCCAGGATGAGGATGAGGAAAGAGTTTGATTTCAACGTACGCACCATCCTCCTTAAATTCAGCACACTGCAGCTAAGTCAGTCAGCACAACACCCCCCATCCCCCACCCCCAATTGTTCTTGCCTCTTTGCATTCTTGTTTCTTTCAGTGCAGTCGCCATTGTTAAGGTGTCTGCCGTAAAGCTTTGCAGCCACCTTCACCTTTTCCTTCTCATATAAATTCATGCCACATGCAGAGCCTCACTTGGATGTGTCTGGAATTTTGGAAGCTTGGCCTACCCTATGTCCTCCTAAACTGGACCTTTCGAGGCTTGTGTAGAGTTCCTAGCAGGGGAGTGCAGCTATTCGTGTACCCTTGACGGAAGAACAGTCCTCCTCTATTGGGGACGGTTTTCTCTTTGACCAGCCGGCAGCTTTAGGAGGGACACCCACGGAATGGTGAGGGAGGAAGGCGACACCCGCTTAGCCAGCTAGACCAGCCAAATGAACCCTGGTGATCAGTGGGGTGACAGATGCCACAGCCAGATTGCCCTGACCTCCTTTTTTTCTAATTTCATAGCAGACATAGTGATTCCTTCTGTAGCAGCCCTGGCAAGGAGTTTCCTTTATCCTCTGTTCATTCTGGCTTGGGGTTCTCTAACTCCTTACTTGGTCACCATTGAAATGCTCATGATTTTTTAGTTTCTTCTGCTACCCTATGGGTTCCCTATGTCCCTTGACATCAGTTCTACCTAGTCTTTCTGTCTTCATTCTCTAGCCCAGTCAGCTTCCCTCTGCATAAACGAACTTGGCCTTTAGACCCTTCTGAAATCTGGGGCCTGCCACTACTCTAAGATAGCCTTCACGTCAGCCTCCGGGCTCCAGCAGGGAATTTGCATCTGCACAGTCACCCAGATTCTAGCCTGTGGAACTTTGTTCATTGTTCCTCCCACCCCCACCTGGAGGGCTCTCTCTCCCTCCTGTCCTTCTGACTATAGTCCTGCCTGTCTTTCCAGGCACTGTTCAGTTTGAGAATTTGAACATTGCCTGGAGCTCCTGGGGATAACAGTTTACTGTGTGTATTTTCTGGTATTTGCACATACATATTTTCTGTTTTCAGCTAGATTGTAAGACTGTGGGAAACAGGGTCTGTTTTTTTTTTTTTTTTTAAGATTTTATTTATTTGACGGAGAGAGACATAGAGAGGGAACACAAACAGGGTGAGTGGGAGAGGGAGAGGGAGAAGCAGGCTTCCCAACAAGCAGGAGCCCAGTGAGGGGCTCGATCCCAGGACCCTGGGATCATGATCTGAGACGAAGGCAGATGCTTAATGACTGAGCCACCCAGATGCCCCCCCACGCTTTTTTTATATTGAAGACGATTCTACACTTTAAGTTGCTAGAATAGTATAATGAATACCATGCACTCTCCACTTAGATTCATCTATTAATATTTTGCCACATTTAAATACACACCTGAGCCACCTGAGGGTTCATTGCTCTCGTCACGTTCCTGTACAGTCCGCAGGGTGTTGCTCTTACAGCCACGCAGTGAGACTGCCCTCAGGAGACGTACAGCTATAGCACAAAGTGTTATCTAACACACACTCCGTATCCACGGCTCTCCGGTTGTCCCAGCCGTGTCCTTTATAGCTGTATTTTTAGTCGACAGTTTTGTATCACATCGAATGAGATGTAGTCGAGACACAGCTGTCTCTTTTGTTTCCTTTAACCAGGAGAGTTCCCACAACTTCTGTCATCTCTTATGACGGATTTATGAAGAGTCTAGGCCAGTTGATTTGCAGAATGCACCTTAGTTTTACTTACTGATTGTTCCTTTTGATTCATGTGATTTATGTTCAAGGTGATTGATGTTAAACATGTTTCCCAAGATTTTGGTAGGGGTCTGTCTGTCTCAGAGTATCACATCATAAAAATATACAGTGTCGTTTTGTCTCACCATTGGGCCTGAGTTAATCACTTGGTAAGGTTTTGTCCGCTGGGTTTCTCCTTTGTAAAGATACTTCTCCCCTTCATAATTAGTAAGTCTTCTTGTCAGCAGGTCCTTCACCCCTTGAGTCCAGAGCTTGTTCCAGTGGAGCTTTAACCTGAAGGAATGAAGTTCAGGGTGGACAGAGGGTTTGTCTATTTGTTACAGATGGGGGAAGGAAAAGGTGGGGAAGCATTCTGAAACCTCTCCCTCACACTTACCTTTGGTTACAGCAGGCCTTTTACCCTGCGTCGGAATGGAATGGAATGGAATGGAATGAGCTGAGGCAGTTTTATCGGTTTCCTTCCCATTCATTCACTAATTGCACCCGTATTTATGTAGACCGCCCAGGCCCTTTGCTGACACTGAAGGCACCCTGAAGAAAGGGTAGAGCTGTGAACAAGACAGACACGGTCACTGCCTTTGTGGAGTTTGCAGTCTGGCAAAGTAGACAGTCCAAAAAGAAAAACAGTTATTTGCAAGTTGTGTTCAGTACAGTGAAGAAAATGAGCAGCGTGCTGAGACTGAGGGGTATTTAAGAATAGGGACAGAAGGGACGCCTGAGTGGCTCAGTTGGTTAAGCAGTTGCCTTCGGCTCAGGTCATGATCCCAGCGTCCTGGGATCGAGTCCCACATCAGGCTCCTTGCTTGGCGGGGAGCCTGCTTCTCCCTCTGCCTCTGCCTGCCACTCTGTCTGCCTGTGCTCGCTTGCTCTCTCTCCCTCTCTCTCTGACAAATAAATAAATAAAATCTTTAAAAAAAAAAAAAAAAGAATAGGGACAGAAGAAGAAGGAGGGACCAGCCATGAATGTGGGTAGAGCACTAGAAGAGAGAAGAGAGTCCCAGGAGAGGGGACATGCTTCCTGAGGCCAGCAAGGACTTGGAGTGTTTAGGAACCAGAAGGCAGCCAAGGTCCCTTAGAGCATGGTGGGATTTGGGGTTCAATGTAAAGGGGGTGAAGTAAACGGGCTAGATCATGGGGGCCTTGTAGGCCCTAATAAAGAGTATTGAGTATTTAGGCTTCTTGTAACAAATCCTTCTTTCAGAGATAGACGACACCAAATTTCATTTTGTGTAGCCTTCATGTAAATCTACAGTGTAGATCTGAGGGTATGAATTGGGATCTGATTAACCTCAGGGTATCAGTGTGTTTAACTATAGAGAGCAAACTGGTGGTTACCAAAGGGGAGTTGAGGGGGTGATGGGCGAAGTAGGTGATGGGGGTTAAGGAAGGCACTGGTCCTGATGAGCACCATGTGATTAAAAATAAAAACTTAAAAAAAAAAACCCACAAAAAAAAACCAGTGTGATATCTCCCTGCAATGGTGTGACCCTCCACAGAAGAGAATTGGAATTCATAGCCCTAGAGAACTCACCATGCCCTCATTGAGGCATTGAGCCTTCAGTGAGCTATGCTCCTTGTTGGTAAGACATGGGGTGCGCACAGCCTTTCTAACTAAAGGGCCACGTCTGTGTGAGGATTGAGTTTAGATCAGAGCTGACGCTTTGTTGTGGGAGTCTTTTTTTTTTTTTTTTGGACACAGAGAGAGGCAGAGACAGTGAGAGAGGGAACACAAGCAGGGGGAGTGGGAGAGGGAGAAGCAGGCTTCCCGCTGAGCAGGGAGCCTGATGCGGGGGCGGCGGGGGGCTGGATACTAGGACCATGGGATCATGACCTGAGCTGAAGGCAGATGCTTAACAGCTGAGCCCACCCAGGCACCCCAAATTCCATTGTGGGAGTCTTGTCACACAACCAAAAGGCTGGGAGGTTTAAGGGACAGGGAGGGATATACACGCAGAGGCTGCCAGAGAAAGTTTGGACATAGTGCTGCTTGAGGGTGTGAGAACGTGTACAAATGTCCATACGAGAGGTGGAGTCCTTAAGTCGTATGTGCTGGAAGGAGCCGTGTGGCAGTGAGAAAGATTAGAGAAGCTGAAGCCACAGCAGGCACTGTGGCCTGCGAGCTTGCCTGGCCGCGGCCTCCTGCTGTGGAGTGCGCTGCTTGGGGAGGAGTCTTACCTCCCAGCCCTTACAGAGTGTGCTTAAGCCGCTTTCTTGGATATCCTGAGGTTAATCAGATCCCAGGATGTGCTCTGCTTGTCACGAACTGACTGGAATTCTGTCTCCCTTTCTTGTTCCACCGACAGCTGTAAAATACATATTGAGAGAAACCCTACTGACTGATTTTACTGCCCTGGTTCCAGAACAATAAAGATCTACCTTCCAGCTCAAACATAATTAAGCTTGGCTCATGTTCAGGCTTTGGCAATGTTATTGTCTGCCATTTACACGCTATGTTTTTGGCTCCCTTCCTTTGGAGTTTATTTTATCCCCTCTGCCTGTTTCTGATAAGCAGTCTGACTGGTGGAACTTTGTGTGTAAATGTTGAAAAGGAACATTTTGTGGTGCTTGCACATTCCTTCCAGGGAAATTGAGTAGGTGCAGTGGAGTCCTGTAGCTGGCAGGCTGGGAAGAAAGGGTGCAGCCTTGTCTTGCCTTAGGCTGCAGAGTGTGCGGGTTCATCAGCGTGCCCCTGCCACCAGTGAAGGGCTGGTGACGGATACCCAGCTCCCAGATGTAGCGGCCAGCCAGCTAGGGTGTGGGGTCTGCTTTCCTCTCCCTGTACTGCGAGTTTTGTACCCTTCAGGACTGTGAGGAGAAAGGTAGCAGAAAACGCTCAGCCTGCCTCCAGAGAGCCATGCGAATGGGAGGGGGGGGGCCTGTACCTACAGCACAAGATATAGACCCACAAAGAATGCTTGCTTTGTAGGGTGGTGTGCTCAGGACTCCCTGCCTGGATCTGTTTCAGATTCAACAGAAAGCAGATAAATGGGTGAAGAAATCACAGGGTCAAGGGAACGTGCTCTCTTGCGTGACTCTGCAGGTAAAGAGGGTTTGGAAGTAGGCATGACTTGTCTGACAGGTTTAGGGTTGTTGTGACTTAGGACTCCTGAGAATTCCTTTGGCCTTTTCACACTGCTCTCAATGATTCCTAATTAGTTCTGATGATATGTGCGTGTCTGGAGCAGGCCATAAAAATGGCTGTTTGAATCAGCTGTTGACATGCAAGGTCAGGCTGCAGCCTCCAGCGTTGGCGCCTGGGACTGGCATTTCAGAAAGAGAGGAGACCGTGTTCCTGATGGCACTGTTTGTGCCAGGGTGGGACTAGGACTCTGGTGGGTAGAAGGCTTCAGTTAATCAACAAGATAGTGTTAATTTTGATGTGTAGACATCTTTTATTGTCATTATTACAGTAAGTCATTATTTCGCCTTCCTTTGAGAGGATGTATACGTTGGTGTTTTCGCTTCAGTCTTTGTGCTTGGATTTCTGTTGTTCAGATGTACCACCATAGCCTTGTTCTGTGTGGTTTTAAGAGTCCGTGTAGGCCGGACTGGATATCTGATAGAACTTCCAAGAAATTATTCCTGAAATGATAAAGGAGGAAGACAAGTTTTTTCTAGACAGGGCTTTGCAAACACTAGGATAAATGAGGAACTTCTGAAAACTTCTGCCACAGAGTCAGGCCAGACCAGAAATAGCACCAGGTTTACATCATTTATGTGTTTGAGGACTTGAGAGCTCACCTCTGTTGATAAATGTAGTTGAAGCAAGTTGAGATGGGGGCCAAAGGAGTAAAAGGTTTACTTCCCTGCTCAGAGGAGTGTACAGTCCAGTATAGATGAAGGCGCAGGATCTGAGAAGGTGTCCGATCCAGCCTGACAAACGCGTTACGTGCGGTCCCACGACGGCTTGCTGATTGGAGTCTGTGTGCGTTGGTCTGTCAGCCAGTGAGGCCAGGTGGGGCTCATGTGTGAAGGTCTCTCTTGGGGCCAGTCCAGTGGCTTCTGGTATTTGTAAGATGGCATTGGTTGTCAAGACAAGCTGCTCATTACAGATCACAATTTTTTACTTTGGCGTTTCTTTCCTGTCCTGGTTTTCTGGCCCTGAAACGGCCCCGGCGTGTTGGTGCTAATGCGTATGAGACTTGCCTGTGTCCCAGCTGCTGTAGACGTTGGCCTTATGAAACCAAGTATTCCCCATGCTGTACTTTAGCGACTGGCTCTCCCTAACCTTTACAGAGGTCCTTTCTCTATGGCAAATAAAATATTCAAGATTCTTCTGAGCGGGCTGCTTTCCGTGTGCTCTTGCCCTGAGGTTTGAGTATTAGGTTACATTCACCCCAGATGTGGGGAGAAAATGATAAATTATTTGAGAAAACAAGTTGCTAATTAAGTTTTTTAAGCAAAGAGGAAGGGCTGAGTAGAAGAGAAGAGGAAGAAGAGGAAGTGGGGAGCAGACGGGATCAACACGTCATCCAGCCAGGACCTGAGGGTCAGGAGGCTTAGTCAGCGTCTGTTCCACTTGTGGGGAAGGAGGAGGAGTCTGCTCCTGCGTATCGTGCCACTGCCAGGGATGTCATTTCCCTACTTTGGGAAAAGCACGGTCTCTTCTGACATGACCCACAAGTTGCTGTTCCACGCTATGCCAGCCCTTTCTCTGTAATAACCAAATAGATCTTGGTAGATTTGGCTTTTATGGTCTAGAGCTGAACTGTTAGGAGAGTAGCGCCTGGGTGGCTCAGTCGGTTAAGTGACTTCATTCAGCTCAGGGCATGAGCCCAGGGTCCTGGAATTGAGCCGTGCGTTGGGCTCCCTGCTCAGCGAGGATTCTGTTCATCCCTTTCCCTCTGCCCCCTACCCAACTCCTGCTTGTGGGTGCCTGCGCTCACGCTCTCTCTCTCATATAAAGAAAACCTCAAAGAATAAAGTGCTCAGAGAGCTTAAGCTAGCCCCTGCTCTTTGGTAATGGGCATAAGGTGTTACTTCCCCGGCCGCTACTATGGAGGGCTCCATGGTACACCTCCATCCCACCATAGGCAGCTAGGCCAGGGGAGGGCCAGTCTTAGAGTCTTGGCTGTCACAGAATCCTGGATCGAGTATGTCCATTTGTTGGTCTGGTTTCCTGTCATCTCTTTCCCTTTCTCTCTTCACCTCCTTTTGAACTGCAGACTCTGGCCTGGTTGTCCCAAGTGTTTCCTATGAACTGCACAAAAAGCTCTTGTCTGTGGCTGAGAAGCACGGGTTGACTCTGGAGCGGAGACTGGAGATGACAGGAGTGTGTGCCAGCCAGATGGCCCTGACCCTGCTCGGAGGACCCAACAGGTAAACGCCTCTGGACTGGCGGGGGCTGCGGGTGGGGAAGTGGTGCCCTGCCGAGGCGCCACCATGCCCCCACCAGAGGAGTCTGTCAGTGTGAAGTCCGGGGTGCTCTGAGGGTGTTGTTTGCCCCTCTTAGCCCCTCCCGGAAGTCCTCATTCTTCTCTTGGCAAGCTGCCCTTTGACCCTTTCTTTCCTGATAACAGCTGGCTTTGACACTCCTGCTGGCTCCCAGAGGCCTGCCTTCTAAGAGCCTTCAGAGACTCAGCCTTTGGCACTTGTCCTCAGAGGGGCTGGGATACAGATCAGCCTGAGTTCCATACCCGAGCACTGTTAGAACCACCCTGACACCTGGGTTGGGAGAGCTGGAGGTGGGTGCCTTCCTACCTTCCTTCTGGGTCCCTGTGTCAAGAGCAGTGCTTAATTTTATTTGTGGTCACTTACTGGTATCATGTGCCAGTCCATGTGCTAGAACTAGGCACACGAAGAGTAGAATACTGCGCCTGCCCTCTGGAAGGCTAGTGAGGTGTCCAGAAAGTACACTGCGGCGGGAGAGGAAGCAGGATCACCCGGGAGGCCGCAGCAGCATCCACACACAGTCCTGTGGGGGCTGAGGGTGCATTAACAGACCAGCAGGCAGGGCGGGGAGTCCAGGTCTGGGGAGCAGCCTGCGCTGAGGGCGGACAGAACGGAGAGCGAGGTCATGGCCGGGATCTGTGACGTCCTTCTGTGGGGCTGGGAAGTCGGGCTTTGCAGCAGCTGCGCAGTAGGGAGCTGAGCTGCCAATGGGATTTCAGAAACAGCCTTGTGGGGGCAGGATGTGAATGTCCTCACCCCGTCACAGTGCCCTCTAGCCGGCTTCTTGGGGCCAGCTGTCCGTGGGCCTGGCTTTTCTCCCCGCCTCTGACCTCTCCAAAGGGCCGTCTCCTGCAGCCCTTTTGAGAAGGGTTGCCACAGCTAGTAATCTTCCTCATGTGTGTCCAGTCCCATGCAGTTCTCACTGTGCTCACAGCCGTGTTCAGTTTGAGCCTCATGGCTTCACCTCGAAGGTGAATAGTAGCCTGGTGTTTGAGGATGAGCCCGCTGAGGCTCCGAGAGCGGAAAGGCTTGCCCACCTTGGTGCCGCCGCTGCGTGGTGGAGCCAGATCTCCTGTCCAGATAGGCGTGTTTCCAGTGTCTGGTCCCTGCCCCCTGCTGTCGGCTGTGTGATGCCAGGGTCTGCGTCCTCCGACGGCGGTGCCTCTGTGAGAGCAGGAGTCTTCAGGAGCAGCCGTGGGTGAGGGGAGAGGCGCTCATCGTATTTCCTTCAGATGCACACGTAGTGGGGGAAATGAGTAGTTTGGTATATATGCAGAGTACATCGCTAAACGCCCCCAAATTTACTTGGAGCATAGGGGCTTCCTCTCTGACTGGAACAGCATCTGTCATTTGCCTCCTTTTGGGAGACTAGTAAGTGACTGTCACTGCTAAGGAGGGACCTAAGCCGGTTTCTTGCTGTCCATCTCCCCCTGCCTTCTGCCCCTGAGGCAGGCGGTACCGCCTGTGAGTTGGGAACAGCTCCAGAGTAAATCCAGACCTCCTGTGGCTCAGCTTTGAATGACAGGAGCTGGAAGTGACTTCATCAGGACGTGGGTAGCCAGGGGAGCTGCCTGCGTAGGAGCCCAGGAAGGCCTGCCTGCTGCCTCCTCCGTGACCCGCGATGTAACATGCCGGTCCTGTTCTGAGTGCTGTGTGTGCATGGACATACACAGCATCCTGTGGAAAAGGTCTTGTTCATATCTGGTGTTGCCCTTATTCCACTTATTGGCGGCTCAGTGAGGAGCACTTGGCCTGGCACCTGATTGAGGACGATTTAGAACGGCCCTGTTTGCTGCTGCTGTTGAGTTTCTTAGGAGCTGAGCCAGAGTAACCCTGGAAGAGGTGAGGCTTGAGCTAGATTTCAGAGAAAGGGTGGGTCAGAGTTTGCCAAGCGAAGGGCTTTCTGCACAGAGGACCTCATCTGAGGAGAAGCAAGGAAGAGCCTTTCAGAAACAGGTCCGTGTTTCTGGTCGGACAACCGTGTTCCGGCAACAGTGTTGTATGGCTCAAGATGTGGGTGAGCTGCCTCGTGAGAGGACCCAGTAGATGAAGTGACACCGGGGTGTGGAACCCTGGGAATGCCACCCTGTAGCCCTGGGCTGCGTGGCTTTTTACTCCCTCTGGGACCCGGGACTGTCAAGAATTCAGCACTCATCGGTTTAGGGTGCGAGAGATTGGCAGGTCTGCAGCTGATAATGCTTATTTGCCTTCTGTTCCAGGTTGAATCCCAAAAATGTTCACCAGAGGCCCACAGTGGCCCTGCTGTGTGGCCCGCATGTGAAAGGGGCTCAGGGGATCAGCTGTGGAAGGCACCTGGCTAACCATGATGTCCAGGTTATTCTCTTCCTGCCCAACTTTGTCAAGATGCTGGAGTCCATCACCAACGAGCTATCTCTCTTCAGCAAGACCCAAGGCCAACAAGTATCTAACCTCAAAGGTGAGCACTTGCCTAGGGCAGGCCTGAGGCCTCCTCCTGTAGTTTGATGGTTCGGTGCTGCCGCCCAGTGGCTATGGGTGGAACATCACAGATGTAAGGCGTGCTCTGCCTGTTAGTCTTCGGACACAGAGGAAATACTTTGGGCGTTGACTTGCTTACTTCCCACCCCTTCACTGTTCTCCCTCTCTCATTACTCAGATGGAGAGCTGGGGGCCCACCTGTTCACTTTACAAACGTTTACAGAACAGGCACCGCTGCTGACACGGAGGATGCGGCAGTAGATTGTTTGTTTTTTTGATCCATTCTTCCATGGAGCTTACACTCTATTTAGGACAGAGAAGAGACAGATAAGTAACCTTTCTGTTAGGCCAGATGGTGGTGTTATGAGACAAGGGAAGGGAGCTAGAGAGGGTCGAAGGGTTGGGTAGGGAGGTGCAGGTGGTAAAGTGCCTGCGGGTCACTGTAAGGGTTTGACTCCACACTCGCTGTGATGGAGAGTCACTGGAGGAACAAGCAAAGGAAGGCAGAGGCCAGCTCAGATTCCAGATGATCCCCTGACTGCTGCTTGGGAGTAAACTAGAGATTTACAAAGTAAGTGTTAAGAGGCTGTTGTGTTGGGGCGCCTGGGTGGCTCAGTGGGTTAAGCCTCTGCCTTTGGCTCGGGTCATGATCTCAGAGTCCTGGGATCGAGTTCCGCGTCGGGCTCTCTGCTTGGTGGGGAGCCTGCTTCCCCCTCTCTCTCTCTGCCTACTTGTGATCTCTCTCTCTCTCTGTCAAATAAATAAAATCTTTTTTTTTTTTAAATTTATTTATTTGTCAGAGAGAGAGGGAGAGAGAGAGAGCGAGCACAGGCAGACAGAGAGGCAGGCAGAGGCAGAGGGAGAAGCAGGCTCCCTGCTGAGCAAAGAGCCCGATGTGGGACTCGATCCCAGGACGCTGGGATCATGACCTGAGGCGAAGGCAGCTGCTTAACCAACTGAGCCACCCAGGCGTCCCAAATAAATAAAATCTTAAAAAAAAAAAAAAAAGCTGTTGCACAAAACCAGAAGATGTTGGTGGCTGAGACAGTGATAGTGGTAGAGGAGGTAAAGGGGAGGTTAGGTTTTTTATTTTTTAAGATTTTATTTATTTATTTGACAGACAGAGGTCAAAATCAGGCAGAGAG